>JAQBSW010002112.1:0-111211 GCA_029291075.1 Eudiplozoon nipponicum | reverse complement strand
AGAAGGCAAAAACATCGGGTCATACATATATTCTACACAATATTGCAATTAGAAATATAATTCACAGATAGTCCAATTTGACCATGTGTTGGTCGGCAATAAAAAAACAGATTTTAACGCAAAAGTATGTTTTAAATACCGTTCACAATTAAACTAAATTGTCCGTCTTCTAGACGGCAAAAATAAAAGTGATTTATGTCTATAAAGCGAAATGTTTAGCACAAATGTCTGGATTGGCATGAATATAGTCATATGATTGAAAATACATGATAATATGAACATAGTAAAATGATTTATGTTTATAAAGTAAAATGTTTTATACACAAGTGGTTATTGTTACACAAATGTCTGGATTGTAATGAGTAGTCAGACGATTAAAGATACATGATAATATGAGTCTAGTAAAATTATTTATGTTTATAAAGGAACATGTTTTGTGTAAACCGTTTAACGACTTTTATGACAAAAACTCAAAGAATACATGATGATGTTAATGGAGTTAACATTGAAAGTTATCACTAAAATTGACCATGGAAACCGTTTAAAATTTAAATGACAAACAACTCACAAATGTATAGTTCTTTGTTTTCTTTAGTAAACAATCAATCATTTTCATAGTAATGAATAATATAATAAAGTGAGATAAATTCACTGTGATACAATAGTCCACCGCGTGATCCTCTCGGATCGCGCGCGGTTCTGTCTATTTTATAAAAACACTATTAATTACAAATAAAATTGCAGTTCAAGAAATATCGATTAAAACTGCTTGAGACTAAAAGAGATTGTTCCTAAAATCACAGCTAAGAGAAATATTGTTTAAGGACAGAGTTAGAATATTTGACCTTAAAGAGCACAGCGTTTGTAAAAATTGACCTTCGTTGGGTTGTAACACGGAGCCGCTGGTTACAGGATAATATATTTAATATTTCATCTCCTGAAGTGCAGTTTTTTGTTGATGTATCATCATCTACTGTTATTTCAGCTAGCTCAATCCATGGCACAACATCGAGCTTTAATTTATCCACCTTCTCGTTTAACGCCACGGTCAAATCATCAATTTTGCGCTTAAGTATTCATTTTTCCTTTCCGCTAAATCTAATTTTTCTGCATGTTTACTGACATCCGACTCCAGCTTAGACATCTTATTTTTAATTGCGATGTTCTCCTCCATTAGCTCCTTTATGGAATTTTGAAGGGCCGCAATAAATTTCTCATATTCGGTGTTCAACAAAGTCGGAGACATTATACACAGCGCGCGTGACAAGGTGTTTAAATTTTTTAAAATACTTGCACACTATTGGTTAAACGGCAAGTTTCGCTATTTTCTCATTGGTGCAACGTAAATAAAATTGAATTTAATTTACGCAATATGTCGGCCAATAATTTGTGTCGTTACAACATGCTACATAACAGTAATTTTAATAGTTAAACTTTATTATTTTCGTTTAAATACTTTAATAACACATCAACTTTTGTAAATATTTTAAAATGTGAAGATATTATATAAAGGAGTAGTAAATAAAAAGTACAAAAGTTTCTATCCATTATTCAAAGATTTCCCTATGGCTCACTTTAACAGTCATCAGGCATAATTTTAGGATGCGTTTTTAATAAATAACTTTTTATTTAATAAATTTTTATACAGACCTAAATATTTAGAGGGGTTATTAAAAATAAAAATATAATTTTCTACTAGGACAGATTCTTAATATGGTGTAGGTTATAATGAACTCGACGGTCGAACATAATATGGGGTGTCGCGACTATGAATTAACGGATCCAGTAGACCATGATGTATCAAAAAAGCATGGAACCAGGTATATTATCTTATTAATGTTTTGTAGAGTTTTTAAAAAGAGTAGTCCTAATGGAAAAGTTACAACCTATTTATGTAAAAGAGATTTTATTGATCATCTCACTCATGTTGATCCAATTGGTAATTCTTCATTTGATTATTTAAGTTGGTGTTGTCCTCGTGGATCCTGATTATTTAAAGAATAGAAAAGTATTTTGCAGAATACTTGCTGCATTCCGATATGGTCGTGAAGATCTTGATGTGCTAGGATTGACTTTTAGGAAAGAACTGTACCTGGCGTCAGTTCAAGTATTCCCGTGCACATACAAGCTCGATGGAAAAGAGATTCCAACTCTACTTAACCCTGTTCCTACTGCGTCTATTGTAGCCAGTGATCTCAGTAGCAAAGTAAAACCAAAAATATTGGATTCAGATCTGTCTTCGAAAAATGACATTAAGCCTCCTGAAAATCATCCGTTAACCAGATTACAAGAACGGCTATTACAGAAGCTTGGATCAAACGCTTACCCATTTTATTTTGAGGTTAGCCAGTCAAAAGTTTTTGTTTATGCATCATTGTATTTGTTATTGGCCAGCCCATTAATGAAATGATACGGAATTCGTGATCTAATATTTATATAAAATTCATTGTTTGCTAGATTTCATTTTGTTATTTATATTTTATTTTTACACACAACTATTGACTTAATGTTCTTCAATGCCGCGTTTTGCGTACGCGGGTAATAGCTGTACACGGGCAGTTACACAAAGATCCGATTGATAGCAATTTCCAATTTTGTTTTGTCTATGATCGGGTTGAGTTTTGGTTGGTCCCAATGGAAATGCTGTCCTATCACATCTTTGTTTACTGGCGACGTTTCGGTGCCTACTTTCCAGCACCATCCTCAGGCAACACAACACTGATCACAATAGCAGATTTAAGCAAATGTGGTAACCTCGTTCCAAAACCATTCTATTTATATATATTTGACTCAACACTATTTTAATCATAGAATTTGTCTCAGTAACTAAACTCAATATATAACTATTTATAATTAGCAGACCAATCATTACCTCACCTATACATCATCTCATCTCGTATGCAGAATATTGTAGGGGAGAGAGACAGTATCGAACCTTTTGTTATTTGTTATAACTGTATTGCTACTATGTCACGGTAATCAAAATTTAAAAATGATAAAACTAAAACCTTGACTATCATATACTGTATTTTATTTAAAGCCGGGAACTCTAATGTATACAATGGTGTATGAGGTATTGCGCACATAGCAACAAATTAGTTCAAATATGGAGCAGCAAGTTACGTAGATGGATGGAGAGTGAATGTCATAGCGACGCTTAGGTGAACGATTAAGAGAGAAAGATAGAGATAGTATGGACAACTACGTTGCAAAGAACTCGTAAGCACAATCAGGTATCACTTTAGAAATTGCAGAATATTGCTCATAGACTAAATAATCTTAACTATATAAGAGATATCGTATAAGGTCGTAACACAAAAAAATAAATAAAATAATATATGACAGACCTTGCAATGTTATAATGGACACATATCTATAAATTTATACAGACACCTAGCAAATATGGAACATGTCGATATGGATAAACGGGTCATGAAATAGACTGGGAGGGATGTAAACGCATCGCGTTATGCAACCGCAACAGATTAACTAGACTAATTAGAGAGTCAATTGAAATAAAATCAGGAAAAGGTGTAATGAATGTAACATCGGTAGAAAAATCATTGGGCCCAATATTTAATGAAGCATTTTCTATGGTCAGAAAACGTGAGGCTGCAGAACCTGAATTAAGTGGGAACCTAAGTAAAAAACCTCGCTTATAGAAAACTGATTGCCAATGAACTGTACCAATATCAATTCCTATATACTTATCTTTCTCAATAAAAATGTTCCAGAAGAGGGTATACAGATTTAGCAAGGGTTAGTAGATAGGACATTAGATAAGAGACATTTGACTCACACTGTTGCTTATATTTTATATATTTATGTAAGGTGGGAATATCTTAATAAATGAATAATACGTTAGTCCTAGAGAAGATATTCATGGTTAACAGCTATCAAGTATCCTTTTAAGAGGAACTCAAAATGTGATAGATAGACGGATATATAGATAGGCCTATCGGTAGATAGATAGGTTTATTCTATATACATTATATATATATATATATATATATATATATATATATATATATATACGGACATTAATCATTTTATACATTACCATTAAAATTATATATTTATTTAAGACATTTAACTCACACTGTTGCTTATATTTATATATATGTTTTCATACATATTTATATGTATTTTATATATTTATATAAGGTGTGAATAAATAAATATACAATTTGATTAATTGGTCAAAAAACAGCAAGAAAAGAGAAAAATAATAATTTATTAGAAATATGCAAACGTATATATATATATATATATATATATATATATATATATATATATATATATATACATATATATATATATATATTTACATATATATAGATAGGATTAAAGTATGGACCTACACTGTTGCTTATAAGTATATATATATATATATATATATATATATATATATATATATATATATATATAGGATTAGGGATGTTGGACTCACACTGTTGCTTATATTCATATATATGTTTTTATACATATTGACATGTATTTTATATATTGATATAAGGTGTGACTAACGTAATAAATATATAATAAGAATAGAAAATATTCATGTTTAACAATTAACAATGGTCCTTCTTCTAAATATATATATATATATATAAAGGTGTTACGATATTATATTTAGATATATATGTATATAGATATAATGAATTATTTTAGTCATATGAGCAAATATTCTTATGCAATTATTTCTAATAGTTGATTAACTTCGCATTGTGCTTACGATTAGTTTTTTGAAAAACGTTAGTTGTCCATACTATCTCTATCTTTCTCTCTTTAATCGTTCACCTAAGCGTCGCTATGACATTCACTCTCCATCCATCTACGTAACTTGCTGCTCCATATTTGAACTAATTTGTTGCTATGTGCGCAATACCTCATACACCATTGTATACATTAGAGTTCCCGGCTTTAAATAAAATACAGTATATGATAGTCAAGGTTTTAGTTTTATCATTTTTAAATTTTGATTACCGTGACATAGTAGCAATACAGTTATAACAAATAACAAAAGGTTCGATACTGTCTCTCTCCCCTACAATATTCTGCATACGAGATGAGATGATGTATAGGTGAGGTAATGATTGGTCTGCTAATTATAAATAGTTATATATTGAGTTTAGTTACTGAGACAAATTCTATGATTAAAATAGTGTTGAGTCAAATATATATAAATAGAATGGTTTTGGAACGAGGTTACCACATTTGCTTAAATCTGCTATTGTGATCAGTGTTGTGTTGCCTGAGGATGGTGCTGGAAAGTAGGCACCGAAACGTCGCCAGTAAACAAAGATGTGATAGGACCGCATTTCCATTGGGACCAACCAAAACTCAACCCGATCATAGACAAAACAAAATTGGAAATTGCTATCAATCGGATCTTTGTGTAACTGCCCGTGTACAGCTATTACCCGCGTACGCAAAACGCGGCATTGAAGTAAATGAAGCTTACACTCCGCAAAACCATTTAAAAAAATATTGACTTAATGTTTTGTTCAATTATTACTTCAGTAATCGCATTGGAGTTGTCTTATTTAAGTGTCATTTGCATGCATTTTAAATACATTGGCGCTTTGTCGTTAAAGCATCATAGTTCACTGTTGTCTTGAATTAGCATTTTCTAGCTCGTTTTTATTGTTCATTATTTCTGACAATATTTAAAATGTCATCATTGTTTACAATTAGTAAATAACAAAAACGTATTCACAACATACGTGCGAGTATTATTATTTTGAAGATACAATTACGGTTTCTTCAAAATGCTGCTTAAGTGCGTCTATCAATAGATTATAAGTTGCTTCTGTTACCTATCATAATGTATTTTGACAATTTTTATATTAATTTTAATTATAATAGTAAACTTTAATTTGAAAACAAGGGCAATCTGGTCCGACATTTTAAAAGTTAAAGAGCGAATCAAAAGTAGGATTGTGTATTGGTGAGATCGATATTTTAGTAGTACAAGTTTAGAAAGGAAAGTGCTTTCAGCAGCTATACAGCAGTGCCTTGTGTAGATTTGAAATGCGAGTGAGCTGGAATTGGTTTGACTACCGATCACCACTACTGTATCATCCACATATAAAAATATTTAATTGATTATCTGCAGCCTGAATTTGTAGAAGTACTAGGTTGAAAAGTATAGGACCAAGTACGGATCCTTTTGAACTCTAAAACGGATATAAACTGATCCCGAATGACCATTGCCGAATATTGCAGTCATTGGGTAGGTATCGGAACCTAAGACGTTCAACTGTAGTGTAGATTTTTTGTATTCAGAATTTTGCTTTATATAGTCTACACACTAAGGTTCCTTCAGTTGCCCAAACTTTTCTTTTTGCGTTTTAAGCGTTTGCTCTCGTTCCGTCACTACTTATTAAAGTTAAGTGATACTAATTTGTTAAATCGAACTCGCAGCTGTGTATGAATCGAATGATGAGTGTATCCCATTAGACCCAGCATTGTTCATGCTAGAACTACCGGGCTGTCTAACTAGTGCTTGCCGGTCGTCAGGCCAGAAATTTGTTTGGCTACGAGCTAGAAGTGCAATGAAGATTTCCATAGCTACACCATTGAACTGCCGAAAATATTTACCTTCAAATGAAAATTGCATGTATTTAATATGCTAATATGAAGTCGTTTGAGTAAATAAGAAAATTTTCAACATTATTTTTGATCAGCCAAGAAATAGTCGTTGTTTTCGAAGTTGAATAGCAGTAAATGTGGATGAAATGTCAATTAAGATCATTTCATTTTGTTGGCTTTATGACGCTTCGATTGGTCATACACTCTTCGGGGTTCATTACCACCGGTTTAGCTTTTTTGAATTTCTGCTAAGGTTTCTGGTCTTTTTTCGGATTCATCCATTTCAGATGAAACGTGTTTCTATTTCTATTTCATAATAACATTTATTCTTGCTGCAATATTAGTTGAGTCATTTCTCTGTTTATTATTTTTTTTTAACTTTGACCGATCGTTTGTGATCTCATTCATGAATCCACTATACGCATTGGATAGAAGAATGACAACCGATTCTTTGTCATATGGTTTCGACGGTTTGTAGCTTTCGTAGTTCATCTATGTGCTTCTTTGTAATGTTTTGGCTGTCTTTGAAATTGTTTCTGTATTCTTCTAATGTAATATCTTTGCTTTGAGTCGTTGTCCATTGTATAATTTTGGGGCGGCGCTTCTTGCTTAATGATTTTAGAAGCTTTTAGTCTCAGCTTGGATGTTAAATAAGTCGCGTTTACTTATATTTTGAATAATTGTGAATAAATGCATTAATATTAGTGGGGAAGATTGATTGATAAGGAAATTTGTCAAAATCTCGTTAGGTCTTCCAATTAGTCGAATATATGTATAACAGTGTGTAGTTACATATAAATATACAGGTGTTGCAATGGCTTTATACATTTCTTTTCCATGCACGTGAACAATTAAATGCATTTTTTTGGGATCATACAATTCGGTGTAAATGTATTTTGTCCTTCAGCCTACAAGAATTATTATTTTATAATACGAATTGATTTTCATTTAGCTATTCTTTTTAAGGCAATATGTCTTTAGCGTTTTATGGTCTGGAGACGGGTAGTAAAAAGTAAATCAAGTTTTAGGGTAAGTTAATAGTGTTATCAGTTATAGAAGTTCAACAGCTGGAGCTCGTTAGAGAAGATAATTAAGCAGATTGAAGTTGAGAATACTTCGAGATTGTGGAAGCGTGTATGCGTGTTAAAGGGATTATAAAATTGATATACTATCATCATTTGTTACAGAAATAACTAATTGGAAGCTTACATTAGGAAGATTATTAAATGAATGTTTATAAAGGCGAAATATCGGTTCTCTGAAATCATACTAAAATGCTAGCAGTAGAAAGCGATAATTCGATGACTGTTAAATTTATAACGTTACCCATTGAATGTATTTCAATCGATTTTCTCATTGACTTAGTTGTTTTATTGACTTTACCAACCGAGATGAGCTCAGAATCCTCACTATTTATTTATTGTTGGTTTCGTATGAGTGGCTAGCTAGACTCGATCTTTGAATGTGTCTGTATTTGCATTCTGTATTTTTTTCTTATATTATCTTTATTTTACGCAAGCCCTCTCTCACATAACTATGATTATAGTCTGCAAATCATTTTATACGTCGAAGATGTATTTAAGTTCTTCTTTTCTCTTGTTAATTTTGTTGAGTTTTGTCTTGTAATTGTTATTCTATGGCTGGATCTAATACCCTAATATTTACTTCTTGTTTCTAAAGACTGAATTCGTCACGAGCTTTTTCCTGAAATTTGGATTTGGTTTGCCTAAACATGTGCTAGTGCAAATTACTGTGTATGATTTGGGTATTGTAAATGTATTTTGATGCAAAGATTTTATAAAATTTGACCAAAATTGCTTGTGGAACAGTCTTCAAATACTCAAAACATTTATTACCCTATATGAATTTATGAAATCGTTTATAATTGTACAGGAAACCTTTCGTTCCTTATGAAAAAATGATTTACTGGAGAATTGAAACTTAATAATAAATCGAATGGGAAAGCCCACATAGCACAGTGCTTTGTTATATTCCTTCAACGTTCTGGACTGATATGTTTTTGTGTACTTTTTATGCGAACTGATTTTTAATTCAATCAAAATTAGATTTTGTGGTTTATTTTTCCATTTAATCAGCTGATATGAAAGCACGAATGCGCAATTATGAACGTTTTTGAAATTCATAACGAATACTACATATTTAGTGTATTTGATGAATAATAAAATGATGTTTTAAGCTATGAATGCATACAACTAACATTTTCAATAACTTACATAATGCGTAATCGTCGGGTAAAAACTTATGATAACGTTGCTTTGTTAACAAGCAAACGGGCACACCTTAGTAAAAGTTCATGCTTCGGGGCACAAATATTAAGAATTTGATGTAAATACAAATAAAATAATGTTTTTCACTCTAACATGGCTTGTTAAAACTATCATATATTCAGGGTGATTCATGTGTCATAAGTAACCAAAATAAATCAAGAAGCTGTATTGTACTCTCTGGGCTTATAGGGTGATATTTGTTAAATTGCATTGGCTTAGGAAGGATCGACTAGATAGAAGAGTCTGCACGCCAGTGTCGCGTGCAGGGATCATTGACTTTAGTTGAGTGAGATTGCGGCTGATGGAAAGCGTGGAGGAATCAGCGTCCGATGAATGATAGATGGTCCAGTAGGCCTTTTGAGTTTCCGATTGTTTGCTGAAACAAAAAGAAGAGATTTAGTAGAGCAGATTGTGGTATAGCAATCAATATTTGGATGCAGTATAATGAAAAATATATGTTAGTATATATAATTATTTGGTCACGCTGTGATGCAATTACTTCTGTTCACGAGTGATTAATTGAGTGAGTTTTTAACGAACCCGGGATTTAAAGGTTGCTCGGAAACGAATTTGTACGTCGAGCCATAATGAAACGAAAATTGAACTATTATTTCATTTGTGCTGGAATAGATCGAACGCCAAATTATGCACGGTGGACTTTCAGCTGCCTTTGATAGTCTTTCTGTGGCACTTAAACCCAAAAATAGTTTACCTGTTGGATCTTGGAAAGTTGGGTCGCTTGCCTCGTAAGTCAGTCAGTCAGTCTTTTACGCGTGCTGTACCGCACAATTGTGTTATTCACTTTCCCTGAAGACCACAACTTTTTCCATTCTGGACCAATACACGGAAAAAGCGACTCCTGTCATCCTATTTCGGGAATGGTCCAACCAGCTAATCGATGTTGTTCCGATTGCTCTACTTGACTAGGAGCTATCAGCTCTCTTTTGGTTTATTCTGAGTTTCGCGTAGATAACCTAGGAATGAGATGTGTGAATTAAATTCATGCATTCCACAGCACTCTTCAGTTGTACTACTGGTATCAGCGATCAATCGTTGTCGCTTTTTTAGACTACGCAAATGCATTTGATTCTGTCTTCCGGCATTCGATAAGGATGTTTCATTGCTTCTATCCTGTTTAATTATGTTGTCGATGCAGTTTTTGTTGAGGTTACCACACCACTTCCCTGGGTGGAGATTGGTGGTTGTGGCTGCTTCATTGATATCAAGTTGGCTAACAATGATGTTCTTATAGCTGTAAATGTTGAGCGGCGTGTCATCGGTTATGGTCAGAAGTTGAACGTATCATAACCGCTCGTTATGGCCAATTTCGTTCCGGAGCCTAATATATTGCTAAACGGTGACCTACTGCCAGTCATCAAGGATTTCGTTAACCTATGATCTCTGGTGATTCAAGATGAATCGGCTTCTGTCGAGATTTCCTGACGTTTTAGTCTTTCAGGCGCAAAATTATGCAAACCACCTTTGAATCGCTCCTTTACTTCGCGAAGAACCAAGTAAATAGTTTTCAAATCAAGCATACTGTCGTTTCTGCTTTATGTTGCAGAGACTTTATAGATGATATCCTACAGCTGCCAACACCGAGACTGTATTTCTAATAGATGTATTCGCCCGATTTGAATTAGATCATTGCCAGATGAACATCAGGACGTGTTAATCAAGAGGTTAATTTACGAGCCGACCAGTTTGTTACGTCTGTTCTCTTCTCCGTTGCATCACAATCCTCCATTGTTACGGAACTGTGATTGTGCTGTTTATGCCAGCATTTGCGAAGGCCAATTTCACATCCAGCTTGCCAGGCCCCTGGTGCAGCTCCAGTTGATGACTAGAACCACAGGAAGATGTAGGTCAGCTATCTCTTGGCTGTATACTATTATTCTTGATATTGGCCACTTGATCACGACGCGCTGTGTCCTCTTGGATCAAGGGACAATTAATTTGGCGAAAATCTGTGGAGTCTAGCGGCAAACAGTGAGATCTATTTAATTTGGCTGAGTTGCATACTCTTATCTGGAATCCGCTATATGGAAAAATAGATATTTTTTTAATGATTGCGCAGTGCGGCTTCATATGTTGACTCTCCGCGATTTGCGTTCGCAGGTTGTTGTTTTGCACTATCAGTTTCGCAAAGATCCGATTGATACCTGTTTCCAAGTACTCATCGATTTTGTCTTCATTTTGGCTGTATACGGATTCGTCCTTTTCTTCCGAAGGCTTCAACGTCGTTCATATTAACCATTGTAAATTAGGTTGTTGAGTCGGTGTTTTCATGTGCTCCATGCATATGCATATATAGAGTTTAGTTACTGATTGTTTAAACTTTCGTGAGTTATCAGCATTCCTATAAGAAATTACATACAAAGGAACTGTTTACAGGTTACCACATTTGCTTAAATCTTCTTTTGTGAGTACTGTACTGTGTATGTGTGATTAGAGGCCTGATGATGATTCCGGAAAGGAAGAATCGAAACGTCGCCAGTCAACGAAGATTAGATCATACCTCATTTCCAGTGGTTAGTATGAACGATGTTGAAGCCTTCGGAAGAAAGGAACGAATCCACACCCAGCCAAAATAAGTCAAAATTGATGTGTATTTGAAAATGAGGGTCAATTGGATCTTTGCAAAACTGATAGTGCAAAACAACAACCTGCGAACGCAAATCGCGGAGATTCAACTAAATATAAATATTTGTTTATGTATGTATGTATGTATGATGGGCATGATTTCTTCTATTATTTTAAAAGTTACACGTCTGTGTTATGTTATTAATGAACTTTGATAGATCATTTACTGGTTTATGATCTTCACAGGCAGGATGTTAACTAGGATTTTGAAGGAAATTTATTTTGCCTAACGTTCACCTCAGTCTATTTATTTCAGAGATATGTTTCTCTTTATTTGTCATTTGGAAATTTAACTGATTATTTGTTTTAATTATTGACCTTTTGTTTTTGTACCTATTTTTGTCAATTCTAGTTGCCACCGGACACTCCTGCTTCTGTGACACTCCAACCGGGTGCGAACGACACAGGAAAGGTAGGCATAATTTTCTACTCCATGTTTATTCTTCTATTTCCAAGCATAAGAGTGGTTGTTTCTTGAAGAGAGACCCTGCATTTATCTTTTGGCGAACTTGTCGTGCTTTTATAAATTTTGCTTCCATATTGCATACTGACCTATATTTGTATACATTTCCGGTTTGATGTTCGGCGGTCTGACGATAGTCTTGCAACATTTTACTGTACTCTGCTGGTACTAAACGGACACAATTATCCCTCTATTGACAGCGTTATGATGCTACAATCGATTTCGCCCGGGCTGTCCGCATATTCCGTGATAAGTTTCACTAGATCTACAGAAAAATGCGAGGATAGTATCAATATCTCTTTACTTGAGCGTATTTATCAGCACTGGACTCCTCTCTCTCTCTTTGGTACTTATCACGTGGTTTCAAGAACTAAAAAAAAGTATCGATTGAATGTCTAGGCCGTAATCGAGCCCGTTCCATTTATGAATGCGTGTTTGCATGCATCTAACATACTTAGTGTCACAAACATTTGCCTTATAAACAGTCGACTGTGCACCGTTTCATTTTTAAAGTGTTTGGATATGTAGAAATATAGGGCTAGCGTACACAATATCTATGTCGACAGTATACACTAAATATTGAATCGGTAGCAAATACAGATTATCAAATAGGTCCGCTTTGTTTTTAGTGGGCACTCATCTGGTACTTTACAGAATTACCGCGTACACAAATGTATTATTGCTGGTCGTGGTGATCCAGAACCAGTATAAACCAAAACATGTTGGTGGAACTTTTGTATGTTTTGGTCCAAGGCTGGCTGTTTAATACAAAAGCCTTTATAGATGTAAAATGAATTCCTTCGTGTGGTTTTTTGTAGAGCTAAAGTATATTTCTTAAGTTTTTAAACTTTGCTCCGAAATTGCTTATGCTTCTGACGTTGTTAGACCTAAATTAATCGATTTCCGTGGTAGATTGTGGCGAATCATGTTAAATAGAATTAAACAGGAAATCTTTAATATTGTTAAGCTTCAAATCGCCATCAGCATACTGAGATATATGCAGATGGATTCTGAAGATTAATTGCTAAAATTCTCTATGTTCTTCATTATTTAAAAATTCACAATTGCGGCCAAAAGCAAGTATGTTTGAGTGAGATGAAGAAGCTGATCAATAAAGTATATGACCCGGCGCAAAAATCTTTAAAAAATATCGTTATTTCCCACACAAATTTATTAATAAAAGTTCAGCAACATCAGCAAAATCAACAATTTCGTAGCATATTTTAAAACTGAATCCACAGCCAGCTATGAAGATTTCTCAGTTTTTCATTAGACAAAATTGAAATAAATAATGTACTCAAAGGAGGCTTTATTATCAATTGTGCCTGTTTGGTCACGTTTTACGTACGCTTTAAATGCTATTGATCAATAGAGCATTATTCTTTCAGCCAGCTCCAGATTGATGCAAGAGGCGAGGTAGATAGGTTTTGGCATGGAAAAACAGCTAAAAGCAGATATAATCAGATTGGGTAGTATAGAATCTGTTTGTCTACCTGGAATGGATCAATGTGTTTTATAGTCCTCTGGTGAAAACCCTGTGCTATAAAGCATCGAATCGAGGTTAGTGGCGATCTTGTCTTCACATTTATAGCAGAATCATCCTTTTAAATTTCTTACCTAGTTTAGCAGATTTTCTATGTTTTACCTAGGTAAATATCTTCATCTGAATTAGATTTTGTTCATGAATAGTTTTCCTTTAACGATTTTTTGTCAAGATTTATATCTTCGTCAATAATTATTTTTTTATTATTATTTAATTTTTTTCTTTTCCCATCGTGTATTGCAGCGAAGCATCAATGATTAACAACTGTTTTATTTTTGTATGGAATGATATTGAAAGTAATGTTGATGAGAAAGAACTCCTTGCAAAGCATACAAACCATGGTTCATTCTTGTGTTAATTTCGCAGCAGTTGCCCGGTGTTATTGAGCTTTAATTTTAATAGAGATGGAAAACGAGTTCTTTTTGTTTATCGCTGAAAAACAAAACAAACCCTGCTTAATTTATCCCGTAGCATTTCAAATAGCGTTTTTTTGTGAACCTCTTTCTCCATCATATAGCCGACTCGCCTTCATAGTCTGAATTCTATGCTGTAGGCTACTTTCCTGCTACAGTCGGTAAACTTAACCCAAATTGGAGAGAAAGACCATCCTAGTTGCTATATTAAAATCAAGACAAATAAATAATGACTTCAATTATGGGATGTAGAGGCAATAGCACATAACCTTTAAATGCAGTTTGTGGCGGAGATCTAATATATATGCAATTGTGTATTAGGTGGTGTGCACCTAGTAACAAATTACTTCAACACCTAATACACAATAGCACAAAAACTTGGTGGATTTTACTGTCTCATCGTATAGCCTTCTGCCACACAGGTCTCTATTTTTGGCTTATCTGCGGGGAGTTCTTTTAGCCTACTCATCTTGCAAGACAATATATATATTGTAATCATTTTATACTGTGTGCTGCTGTATAGATTAATTATTTTTATTATTTTACGTGGTTAACTGAGCCCCACATAGCACCAAATCGATCACTTCTGGTGATAATTAATGGTTTGCATTAAGAGTCATTGAATTCCTAAATGGTATTCCTTTAAAAGTGCAGATAAATAGGATTGACTTTTTGGCTAATTCAACTTATAGTAGAGCAGATACATAGCGGACCGACTGTCAAGATTATCGTAAATATCATATTAATGTGTCTACTTATTTTTCGTGAACGACTGAGCTATTTGCATATATTTCTGTGTGCTCTTATTGTATTGATTTAGATCGTCCAGGTGGCCATTAGCATTATCAATTTTTTAAATTAATATTTCTATTGAACTACTGAGCTAATGTATATTTATGCTCTTTATTTTGGAATGTCCACGATATTAGCGTTATAAGTTGTTGAATTATTATTCATTCCGGCCTCAGCTCTTTATTAAACGGAGCCAGAAGATTAGACATAGTCTTGGATGTGAGTGACATGAATGTGCATGTTTGGTACTTTTGTAACGCAGAATTTCATTTAATTGGGAGATACACTTTAAGCTCGATGCGCAACGATAATGTTGAACAACTGTTGGATACCTGCGCACAACAAAGATTATACTTAAGCAGCAAAATCTTCAGATGTAGTATAAGGTGTTGCGCCACATGTCGTCCACCAAATACTGACAACTCTGGACTCAAATAGATCAGTTGTCATTTAGTAATTGATGGCGTGGTTGCGTCCAGGATTGTCATTCGTTCTGGAACACGTATGTCGACTAATAAAATGCACATTCGTTGGATATTTGCACTCAACTATTTCCGAAAACTTAATGATAATGAGCCTCAAATATATGTAAGCAAATTTGAACAACTGTCTTTCCGGCAGAGGTTTGCCTTTATTTTACATTCCAAGTTAACTAGTCTTGATGGTGAATATTCGAATTTCCTCCGTACGAAGAGAGGTTCCACTAAGCACAATGCAGGTACTACTGTATGTAGAATTGTAGACTTTCAGAGAGATAAACTTAGCGTCTCTGTAAAATCTACGAAGATTCTCGAAAATAGGTTCCAAATCCCTCCTAGCTCGGCTGTTTGTAATACTCGTAGAGTTTTACGACGTAAACTTAAGCGAAGCTTAAAAGTATAAGTCGAGTTTTTTCAGACCAGAAAGGCCAAATAGATAGAAAAAGGCATTCGAATTAAGTAATAGCCACTGTTTGATCAAATTTTTATGCTTAGCAGATACGAGTAAATTGAAATTTTGCGAATAAGAACACTACAAAGATCAATTTCCTTTGGAACCTGCGTCAGTTCCGATACCGAAAGTGTGCCTGTATCATCAAGATGGAATTCTAATCTCGAATAACAATTAGAGATAGAAACACGGGATGCCATCCTATCTTTAGACGTCGCAAAGCTGCATATCCTAATCAATTGTTTCTAGGCTTATTTAAAGATGGTTGCGATACAATTTCTGGAGCGTTGACTGACCTATTTCGTACTATATGAAATGAGGAGACCGTGTCGCTCAGTCGAAAAGCATTACTATTTTCTAAAATGGCAATCGCAATTCGTGTCATAAACATCGTGATATAAGCTTAATTCCATTCGTATGTAGGTTATTTTCTTCGATTTCCTACACAAATTTAGCGCTTTGCGAGAATCATATAATTGATCCAATCACACCGGATTCCGGTAAGGACGAGTTTGTATAATTAATTTTTCCTTCTTAGGGCAGGTTCTTAAACGGAGACATGCATATGGCGGTCCAACAATAATCGCCTTTCTAGATTTTAAAGGTGCACTTGACTCAGCGAATCGCAATGTTCTACGAGATAAACTGATTTGGTTTTCCGACTACACTACCTCCTTTGGTCTCGTTAGGGTCTACAATGAATTAGCACAAATTTGCTGCCAGCATTGATGTTCGTCTGGTTTGTCCACTATCTTCATTTGGTCTAATTTTGCAATAGGTGTTATTTTGAGCAATACTCTTCTATACATTCAAATTCAGGTACTATTAATCGATTGTATGGTTGCTTGTTTGTCATTTTTTATTGGAATAGGTGATCATAGTGTTGATTTTGTTCAAATAACAATCAGTCTTTGTCCACTGGGAACAATTTCTGTATTTTGCGCCTAGAGTAGGGAATACCATTTGTACGGTTAGATAATACGCAATTAGAGACATTTGAACTAATTTTAGATACTGCTTGTGGCGGAGAACTAATATATGTGCAATTTTGTAATAGGTGTTGCGCAGCCTACTAACAAATTAGTTCAAGTAAAACCAGAAGGATAAAACAAAGACAGCATGAACGGGAAGTATAATCTCGTTCAAATTCGTTTCGTGCTTACTGGCGACATATCAGTAGGAGCCGGTATTACGTCATTTAACCTTTATATACTTGGGTGAGAAAAGTGGGAAAATAAGACGATACAACCACTTATACGAATGTGTAAACTTGAAGTAGTGAAGCTAAATTCATATAAAGTGTTCGACACTGCGAATACAAAGCTAACTCATTATATATAATATATATACCGAGTCTGTAAAGGGTACCAAAACTATAGCTATTGTGTCATACCCATTACCAACATTATGGTACCGACTTAATGCATTTGAATGTATGCTAAAGTTCTTCAACAATGAAAATTAAAACTATTTCTGAACATCTGTTACTTCAGGAAGTCCATACACTCTAGCCTTGAATTACTTCACTGAACAGATGATACAAAATGACATGTTGAAATGATAGATTTTCATTTTGAACACGTTTGCATTACACGGTTATAGCATAAAAAGATTTGCTAGTTAATCAAGACATATCAAATTTTTTAGTTTTTATTTATTATATTAGTTTCTCAACTTTTCTTGCTCTATTATTTAGTTTCTCTTAATGCCTTTACCTCTTTTTTTCAACTAGAAACAATTAGTGTTTTATTTTTGTGTTGAAATTCTCTATAAAGAAGGGAGAAATTTGCATCACTAAGTAGGAAGTTGTGTGACAACTTCTGTGAGTGTTACTGATAGCGATATAGGGTTGAACGGAAATAAAATTTCATATTCGCATAAGTGCAGATGAGTTTACTGATCTAATTGCTCTAGAAAATAACAAAGCTTTTTGACAGATTTGTGACCTGTAATCTGAACCACACTAGGACCATAAACGGTAGTTCGAAGTAAATTATGCTCATTAAATCGAAAGTTTTCCTGAAGTACTATTACATCTATTGTTGCACAGCACCGTATCATCATAACGTACTTTGTTTTATTGCTGCAAAACGATAAAATTGCTAGTTTGGTGTCTGCTGTAGGGGAAGTCTAGGGCGCCCGTTCCTAATGGATGGTTCAGATTGCGTTAGTGTGATCTATTTCAAACAGTATATCTGATATAGCAAATTTTAACAGCCCTAAGACCGCAGTAGTAAGTCTAATACGCACAGTAGATGAGATTGAGAAGCCAGTGGTGACAAGTATTACTGAAGAAATGTCGCCTGTCGCATTCATAATATTTTTTGGTAATCTCGCATGTTATTACGATTTATAATGAAAGGCATTGGCCGAAATACCTGTAGCATCTTAACTGCCTTGTCCTTTAATTACCGTAAACTTTCTTGCCAATACTACCGATAAAGTTATTCATGACCCTCCGGTTCAACGCCGGATTTTTATTCTGTTATGAGCAAAGATATTAATATTCCATATACAAAATAATTTCTGAAATATATTCAAGCTTTTGATTTTTGATAAAAAACAATTTAGTAACTGCCATCAGGGGGACCTGTCTGTGGGTTTCAACCTTTGATCAACTCTAATTTTTCATTCCATGACGTTGATTTGAATATTTTATAGTTTCATATTCTATCATTTTCGTGTAATAGTAATGATTATTTGCAAGTTTCTTTGCGTAAGGAAGCAAAGAATCAGTATAACTCCGGTGTATAAAACCCAGCTAACGAAGGAAATTTTCTTTTCGCCGATCTTAACTGGACTACTAGTTTATCTTTGAAATATTATACACTGACCCAAAATATCTACTCTAATTAAATAAGTGGTGACTATTCGGTCGTTTAATATAAGACTTACGTTTGCTTGTACAACAAGACGACTGCGAAACATAACCGTCAAAAAGCTCCCTATAATCAATCAATCAATCCAACGTTACCTATTTATATACAAGCTATTGCTGCTCAGAGCGCAATGCTTATATGAACGGTAGATCATTAAAGAAGCGAATCAAAGAGAATTTGAAATTCGACACGATCGCCAAAAGTGAGAACTATTCAGTAATAGCCAAAAAAAAATGTTTACGAAAATCATACATTATGTGTTTTCAAAGCAAGAAATTAAAATAATAGCTGCGACTTGCTAAATCAATGAATTATCTATACGTTTATGTTTGTTCGTCTCTGCTTTGTGTTTTTTCTTGTTGTTGGTGACTAAAGTATGCATTTAATCCAACTTAAGCCCCTTTTATTTTATAAATTCACTATATCAAGAATCAGCTATTTCAGTGAAATTCATCTTGGCAAAAATAAAATGCCTTTTTAAATCTTGTTATAAAAACCTGTTTTATAATGAACTTGAATTTCGTTGCACAAAGTATTTCGCAATTTTCGTTATGGATTTAAATTGTTCTCAGTTGAACTTTTAAATTTTTTTTTCTGAATCTCTTAGATTTGACTAGTGGCCATCAGAATTTCTGATCTATCGATTGGATACACTGAGTCGGCACCGTCATTGTGAACCGTGCTAGCTAAATAGGGATACATATACTGCTCTTATTTAAACTCACAAATGTTGTTTCATTGTGCTTTCTGTGTTACCGTTTGTCTGACCATTAAAATAGCTCTGAAGATAACCATGAGAACGAATGTGTGAAACGGTAAACAAACTGATATATTAACAATGTTGTAAGAAATAACAAATTTAATTTACAAATATTTTTATTTGTAGATACTTAAGGAATAAATAATAAATGGATATTTCTGTTACTCACATCATTCCAATTAGAATTATACTATGAAGCGTATACAAGCTCAAATGCTTAACTTGAAGTTATCTAGATTAAATGTTTGTAATTTCTGCCTGTCATTAGAAACTTACGCTGCTGTAGAGTTTTTCTTGTTGTCTCTATTGGTGGTGCTGCAGCTGATGTTGTTGTTGTTAGTGATTAATATGATCATTAATAATATTTCTTAACGAAGTTAGTTTGCTTTAAATTTAGAAACTTTGTCAAACATTCCCACGTATACTATTTTTGGCAAAAATGTCAGGCACGAACCTTTGCGGTTGCACAAACTGACTGGCTCTCGTGAGTTTTCCCACTTTGCTTACTGTCATGCACAAACCTTCACGGTTGCGTGAACTGACTTTTTCTCGTGAGTTTTCCTATTTTGCTTGCGGTCATGCAGAAAGGCGCAATTTGTCAGCGTCTTATGCGCTTTTTCTAAAAGTTGTTTTGATGATTTTTACGGTACTGGCTGAATGAAGCCATATATGGCAGTTAGTATAGTATGCGTGTGTGCAAAATATTTTATGTACGTTTTAATTAATGCTAAAAAATTTTAATTTCCCAATAGCTTTCTTATTTCTGGCATGCTAGAAATCAGTTTGCTTCCTGTGTGTAAACTGCTCGGAAGCCATCAATGCATTATGCATATATTTTGCTATCGGGATCGAGTGGTACAAAACTATTCTAAATTTATTTTACAATGACTGTATATTTGATTCTTGACAAGACATCGCAGTATATAGATAATTTGTCTTATAAACTAACAATTGGACACTTTAATTTTGACTTTGTTTGGCATACTAGAAATCAGTTTGCTTCCTGTGCGTAAACTGCTCGGAAGTCATCAATGCATTATGCATATTTTTTGCTATCGGGATCGTGTGGTATTAAACTGTTCTAAATGTTATTTTATAATGCTTGTATATTTGAATCTTGACAAGACATCGCAGTATATAGATCATTTGTCTTATAAACTAACAATTAGACACTTTAATTTTGATTTTATTTGATGTCGAATTGTAAAGCTCAATGTTAAAACAACATTTAAAAAAATGGTAATTAGTCATTCCAAGTATAATGAAGTCACTAAATTGCAAACAGAACTGGAACGTTTTTATTCCGACTAATGCCGAAATAATAAACACATTAACTTCAATCTGTTACCTTAATAATTTTATTTCACAGCCTTGCGGTGTTGACTACGAACTTTTGACTTATCTTGGAGAGGAAAGCGAGACACGACACCAGAAAAGGTGAGCACAATCTTAGCTGTCGATAAAACGCTTTGTCTTCTTTGTTGTTTGATCTGAATAGTCAAGATTGTTTTCGTATATAGAGAGGAGAGTATATATATATATATATATATATATATATATATATATATGTAAAATCTCGCAAGTAGCACGATTGATTCTCGAAATAGTAGCTTTTGCTGATGTTGAATTTAGTCAATACAATTCATTAAATAGATCGGGGCTATCCTTAACTCGTTTTAAGAAATTGCGAGGTCGTTATTGTACCAACAAAGAACTTTGCTGGGTCCGACAGCTCGTCATCTTTACCACTGTAGTCGCGCATTGCATTGCAGTTTTCAGTCTGATTTATAATAAGATATTGAGGATTGATAGTTGGTATTTTGTCGAAAACTACATCAAAGAGGATGCACATGAAGAAAAGAATGATCAAAATAGGTAACTTGGTACGCAGGTTTTATTTCCCTGCAATGTTAGGCTTTGGTGGTGCTGGAGATGCGTGCCACGAGTGGACCATAATATCTCGGGTTTAATTTACGACCGTTGCAGTTCGTGCAAATTGTGCTGTTTGTTCAATATGAACGAAACCAGTCCAGTTGTTGCTCTATTCTTTTGTAATCGCGAATACAATTTGAAAATAGACACAAAGCTTTTATTCTCTAAACTCATACTTTAACGTTTAAAACTGTTTTGGCTAAGCTGTCATTCCAGAATTGTTCACCTGAGATTACTAACTGTATACAAGTTTTAAATTGCTTGTTTTTCAGTTGCATTGTGCTAAATGAATAAGGTACAGTCAACAAACTGAGATGTCTTTTTCGTTTTGCCAATCTTATGTGAACAACCTGACACTTTGAACTCACCCGGAAACATGATTTTCTTGTTCAATGAATCAACATTTACCTGAGAGGTGTCAGAAAAACAATATTTTTAACATTGCTGCTACGTGTGCATTTCACAAATATTACAAGAATAAAGCAGAAATGACTCGAGAAAAATACAAGCAAAAGTAGAAACCATATGTTTGATGGAGCGAATAAGACGTTAATACAAAAGAGAATGTATTTTGAATGTGAGCTTTATTTCAATTCGCAGTACCCTTTCCATTTACAAATAAAAAAAAGTAATTTCATGAAATTCAATAATTATTTCTGCAATTATATCTACAAATGAATATATATATATATATATATATATATATATATATATATGTTATGTTACAAAAAAGGTGAAAAACAGAAAGTTTAAACGAGGGGAGTGTAAAATAAGGGATCGACCAATTACTTGCGTGTATCACCTCCGGTTCAGGCTAAATGCAAGAACGCGCGTTTTCTGCTTGCAGTTTATTTGCCCATAGAGTTTTATATGCATCGAACTGTTTTTTATCCTAGCTTTTAGGAATTATCTTAAAAGCCACGACTGGGCAACATACCTTAGAAGTTTCTGTGACGTTCTGAAATTTACCGTCTGATCGTTGCACATGGAAAAGTTACTATGAAAGTATTTACCACTGATAAGATATTGCTTGATGCAATACAGAATAACGATTGTAATCTCGCTTCACAATTGATTTTATGCCTCATCATTTAAATACGAATTCTAGCCTATTATTAGCAAAATTAGAATGTATTTAAAGCTTATTCAAATTTTAACTAAAAAGCAATGAAAAGGGTTCGTGTTGAGTTCCTTAGATTATGAGTTCATCTTAAGTGCACCTTGAGGATTGAGTGAGCGCCTCATAATTAGAGCTATGCGCAATAAATCCAAGTAAGTTACAAAACAAGTAAAGGATAGATACTAAGACCACAGATGCTTGTGTAGGGAAACAAAGAATTTATCGATATGTAAGAAAGTTTGGGTCTTTCTCTCAAATATCTACTCGTGAAATTATACTATATATATGCAACAAAGCCAAAAACAAAGATAGAAAATATTTGAACATAGAGAGGTGTAGGCCAGAGGATACTTGAGAAGACCAGCAGAAAGAAACTTTTCTTTATATCTATAAAATTCCTTTTGTTTCAAATAACAGTGTGAAGGGAACAATGAATTTTATGAAGCTCTATTTCAAAAGAATATATATATATATATATAGGCATATATATATATATATCGAATATAAATCACCAAATCATAGCTAGCAAACCGGTAGCTGAAGTTTAACATCCAAATTTAAAATGGCAACAACGTACGCCGGATATAGATGAGAATGTGATAATTGTTGCATATCCTAAACTAAAAAGCAAGAAACTACTAGTAGTACAAAACTGACTGCACAATATCTAGCAACTTGTTATTGGCAATCAATATCTCATACTTAGGAATTTTCTCAAGCCGGACAATGGGGATTCGATATAGTCGTCACGAGAAAGGATTTATTTATTGATACGGTTTCCATGATACTACCTAGTTTGTGCGGCACACTTAGAGATGTATATTTAAATCAAGGTTAGAGACCTTAATCAACGCTGCTTTTCGTTGAATTTGCATATCTTTCCAATGATTGCGCAGGTCATTTTCAAGGTCATTTTATTATCGAACATAAGCTTTTTACCAAGTAGAGCAAGACGTTCAGATAGAGTTCTGGTCATAGATAACATGGTTCCTCAAGTTTGAAGATTGAGATATGCACAATTTCCTCTAGATGGCAGGTTGACTTATATCTTTAAACACAAAGATATTGGTGAGCGAATGTTGGATAGGTGTGCGATGCATATATTATACTTTTGCGAAGTTTAAAGCATTGCGCCACATGGCGTAATCCAGACCCCAGACACATGTGGCCTTAAATATGTAAATTAGAAATTATTTATCGGTGGCTTGGTTGCATCCAGGACTGTCGTTCAGTTTAAAACACGTATTTCGATTCGGTTCCTGCACTTAAACGTCGTTTATTTGCACCTAAACTTTACGGTGAGCTAAATAACTGCAAATAGATATATGGATACTCGACCAGCCGTCTTTCAATCAAAGGTATGTTAAAGGGTCTTTATGATGAAGTTGCGAACGTTTTGTCGACGAAGATAAAACCAGCTATGCACAATGCAGGCACTACTTTAAATGACGTAGACTCCAATATAATTGGTCATTAGGTATTTGAAAAGTCTGTTTAGTTTCTCTAAACTAATCGAAAAATTTCGGCTGGTGCGGTTTATAATTATACGTGTAGAGCTATTGAACTGTAATTTAGGCATGGCCTGAAAGTTTTTAAGAATTTTATATAAAAAAATGAGATGGGAGGAGCGTTTTCATGAGTTAAAAGCTAATGTTTTTTCCAACTTATTCGTGTACCAGGCCTGGGAACCTTAAACTTTAGCCCAACAATAAGTTGTTGCAAATATAATCTATTTATCTATAAAATATGTCATCTTTATCGATTGATTGAATAATTAAAGCATAAATTTTATTTGGAACTTGCATCAGTTCCGACCCTGGAAAGTAGGTACTTATCTACTGTATGGAGCGCAAATCTCGAACAGCTATCAAAGCTATAAATTAGGAATGAAAACGTATCTCGTTCGATGTTGAATAAAGAGACCGTAATGGCTGCTTGAAGCAAGGCGACTATTCCTTCTATCTTCAGAAAGGGCAATCGTAATTCCTGCGATAACCATCGTGTTGGAAGCTTGACTGAAGTCATCTCTATTGGTTTGACTTCGATTATCTTATGCAGTTTCACGGCTACGCGTGAATCACAATCTTGAAAACAGCCCGGATTCTGGTAAGAACGAGGTTGTATAGGTAATAATTTTACCTTAAGTCTACTAATTGAACAGCGACATGAAAATCTCCATTCCACAATGACCGTTTTTCTAGAATTCATGGGCGAATTTGACTCCAAAGTCCGAAGTTTTATGTTCGATATTTTTTTATAAAATTGGCATTCCGAATAAATTTTTCAATGTTGAACGTGCTCCCTCTCTGGTGGCGTTAGGGTCTACAATGAATTATCACACAACTATACTACTAACAGTGGCGTCCGCCAAGAATGTAAAAGTTCCCAATTTTGGTTTAATTTTTTATAAACATTACCATTTTAAACTATACTCTTTAATACGCTAAGGGTGCAGGCGTGGCAGTTCTCTTCGGAAGAAAATTACTCTCCCCTGACTATGCAGATCATATTGAATTATTATTCGACAACCGGGATTCTGCCAAGGTCACTTTGAGTAACTAAATAGTTGTCGTTCCGCCTTTCGGTATGAAAGTTACTTCTCCTGATTCTGCAATCACTTACTTTAACTTTGCGTCTTCAATGTGAGGATTTCGATGTAGTTGTTAGGTTTAAATATCTTGTTAGCCGTATCAATAAATTAGGCAATATGATTGACGTGGTTGCTATATTTATCGCGAAAGCTAGAATAGCTTCCGCCAACTTTCACTATTTATGGAGAAACGCGAATATCCTTCTTTTTCATAAGGACAGTGTTTGCAGTGCAGCTGTACGTACAAATTTCTTATACGCTATTTAAACTTGATTCTGTACAGTGGAAGATTAGACGCGTACATACATTCGACAATCGTTGTGAGAGAACAAAAGACCATATAGATTTTTGCAGGGGACTAAACAGCACTGACATCCATAGACGTATTTTGTAGCGGAAAACAAGTTCTCTTCGCTAGACAAACAAATGTGGCTCCATCAACCGCGCTGACTCGGTCTCGCCTTACACATGTCTTCAAGAGATGGGGAAGGAATCATCTGAAAATCGGTTCACCAGAAATTAAAATGGACTGCACAGTATATTCATTATTCCAGTAGTTTACCATGGGTTTACAAGGGGACTAACATAGCCAATTTTGGCTCTCCAATATGCAGGATTTATTAATCTAAGTACGTTAAATTAGAGCTAAAGCGGCTTCATTAAATTTTGTAGATGAATGTTTATCCCAACTGGTTTAACGAGTTTAGATTGAAGAAAGTATTAAAATCGGCACCAATCGATATAAAAACACAATACCTCGCGGAATAACGCTCAATTTTCTCTGTGTAATCTGCGAGACAGAAGTCCAGCTTCATTCAATACATTTCGTTGTTGTTTTTGACAATATAGACTGATGTGAAACTGTGAAAAAACCATCCTATTCATGGCATCCACATCATTATCAATATACAGATTGCATTGTATTTGTAACGCACGGTACATTGGTAAATACAAAACAAGCTCGAACCAAGTAATCAAAAATTTTCCTAAAATTTTCTAATACATTTTCGGATTCATAGAAGGTAAAAATCAAAGTAATACCACTAGAGTCTGTAAAATACCAGAACTGTTAGCGGAAACGTTCAGAATGAAAGTGATGATATATCCTAATGGTTCTTCGACTACAAACGGTAATTAATTTTGCTTGTCCTGAGGTTCGATTAATTTGATGATTGTTAATTTATTTTCCTATTCTTGAAGTGTTGGTATAACGATGACGATTGTAAAACAATAACGTGGGAGTTATTCAGTCAGGTATAGTTTTATCTTTCTACTATGCTCTGTTGAAGCGATATCCTTAACTCACTGGAGAGCTATAAACTTGTTGAGTTTATGCTGAGTTCAATGTAGGCAACCTGACTCTCGAAGTCGTTAATTTTTACGCACCACTTCTCATCCATTCTGCTAATGAAAGGTAATGTTTGGCTGAATAGGAATCAGATATGGCATTTCGGTTTGAGTGGTATTCTGGATTATTAGTGCGGGAAATGGAAATGAAAGAAGATGGACCCTGGTTGAAAATATATGTAATAACGGCATCAGACTCTGCAATCTTGCCTTTAGCATCAATCTGCTTATGAACTCAATTTCCCGGCACAAAAAGCGTAATCTTGTATAAAGACGTACCAATTTTACCAGTATGGGTGGGCCGGTGCTGCTACATTGTATTGAGATCGACCATATTCAGAAGATCGTTGTTTTTTGTTAAGAACGTGAGGGCGTATGAAAGATGTTTTGGTTCAATTAATGGATCTGACCAGTTTTCTGCAGCCGAAAATATGTTGAAATTCCATTTCATTCGGCCACCCATATTTCGTACGAATATCCGTGAACTGAAAACGGATACAATTTTCAGAACGCTTTTGAGGAAGCTTATGCTTCTCATGGGACACTTGCATATGTAGTCAATAGAGTACGAATAGCACCTGGAGTGTTATAAAGGAAAAGCTTGATCTAACCTAAATCTAAAGCTTTTCAAAACGCAATATCTGCTATGAAACCAAGAGGAGATTGAACGATGATTTGCATGGTTTTCAAGAAGTTAGCTGCCAGATACGTGGTGGATGCAAAAACACTCGTATCATTTTTCTAATGAGTTGGAAACAATGTCGAAACGTAACAACTCATTAAAACTGTGCGATCAGATCCGATGTATTTTCAATTGTCCTCCTTTCATTAGAGTACATGCGCTAACAATTTCTGGAACAAAAGTGTTCAACCACCTGAAACAATCTCCATCCGCCGCATATTACTAACGGTGTGGTGAGCAATAACTGGCCCATTGAAATTTTTGCGAGATGGCAGAGACTTGTGGTCTCATGAGGAACCGCGAAGCCGCCGTAGTCGATGGTTTATTTTTATATTTTTTCAAGTCGGTTTAAAATGAGGTTCATAGGGCTTATAACTTGCTTATTAATACAATCTTTATGGAGGAATTCATACCAATCGAGTTAAAGACTGTCATTTTGGCGCCAATTCGAAACAAAATTGGCACTAATCCTCATTTCAAACAATGTGCTACCAGTTTTCTCGATGCTCTATCGAAGGTGGCCACTGTTATTGTACCCTAAAGGGGCATATACAGTGAGTGAATTGAATTGGCGAAACCTAGACAGGGTTTCGTCCGTAAATGGGGTGCATTAAACAAATTCATCCAACCCACTGCACTCTTGAGGTATGCCATTGGTATCAGTGGCCCAGTATTGTTGCTTTCTTAGAATACTCAGTCGCTTATGTTTCTGTCTTACGCGAAGGTTTATGTTGGACTATGCTTAATAATGGTATCGTGGCTCAAATGGTTCGATTTCTCGAAGCCTGTTGTAAAGACTCATCGGCCAGATTTCTCACTAGTAATGGTCTCCATCTTCCAATGCGATTGACCCTGATGTACGACGAGGATGTGTCATTGCTCGCGTCCTGTCTAATTATGTTGCCAATGCTGAGTTAACCGCAAAACTCCCTGGAGTGTGGACGGAGAGTTTTGACCGGCTTGTTGATCTCGAATACACTGACGATACTATACTTAAAGCAAAAAAGTTAACTCATGTATTGTATTCAAGAAGTGGCCATCCGATATGGTCTGAAGCGAAACGCATCTAAAACATTCGTTATGATCAATTTTGATCTGGAGCCAATGATCATGCGAAACTGAGATAACCTTCAGATTTCAAGAATTGTGTTACCTAGCATCTCGTGAACCAAAACGGATCGCCTTCTGCCGATATCTCAAGATTTGTTATTCTAACTGCTGTTTCCCTTGGAAACTTGTGCAAAGCACTTCAAGCCGTTGGTCTATTTACTAGATACCAGTCTTAATTTATGTTGCGTGAACATGAAAGATTACAAATTATTGCTTCCAGTGACTGGACTAATTTGGCAATCAATGTATTCAATCGGTTTCGTGCATATTATTGCTCGCTTAGATTTAGTATGCATTAATGGAGAGCAAAATTTACGAGTAGGCCAGTTCTAAACGGTCGTTATTTCATAGTCCATCAAAATCGAACCTTATCATGGAACGTATTTTGCGTTGGTATGTGACACTGTTTGAAAAAACCAATTTCAGATCCTGTTCGCCCGGCCATCGAAACAACTCCAATGGATGACTTAAACAGCTGAAGCGGTAGGCTGCAATTTCTTGGTCGGATACTATTATTCGCGTTACAGAACACCTAATGATGGCGTATCGTCTTTCACCAACCAAGAGGCAATTGAAAGGCAAAGAATTATGGGAGTCTAGGGTGAACGGGATTCCATACAATGGCTTGGTTAATCTAACCTTATTGGCATAGGCATCTCTCGAAACCACTGTGTAAGAGATCTTCATCTACACTTAGGTTATGCTATGTGGCGTAATGTTTTAAATGTAAATTCATCAACTAGGCCGCTTGTTTCCTTATTCAGCACATAAGTTTTTACCAGAGTTGCTGCGATCGGGTTTTGAACCTTGGAACATTTGGTTTATTTTTGCAATTTTTCCCATTCCACAACATATATCGCTGCCATGAAAATTTTGGCAACTAATGATGATGAGTGAATTTATTTTTTCTTATTTTACGTTTGGTTTTTACCTATAACGTATATAATGAAATCCTGCTATCTTGCTTTAATTATATAAATAAAATTTTTGCTGGATTTTTATTATATATAGTTTTCTATATAAATTAAGCATTTGGTAAGATAACAAAGGCAATTAATTCAGTTAACCGGTCCATCCTTATTGAGAAATCTTCAGTTGATCTCTAGCATTTGTCACGAAAAGGGTTGGAAATGGGGCACATTTGCTTTGGAGTCGGGAACTATCCACTTTTCGATCCATATAGTAAATCAACGAGATTTGAAGTTTAAATATTTTCAGTAGAAACTAAGCATTGCATACTGTCTAGTTACTGGAATAATTTCGTATTACTTAAATTCCTCGATTGTAGACATAATTGCTGATTCCGAGAACCTAACACTGAAGGGTCCGCATTGAAATCCCTTTCAACCTAACGTTCCAACTATAACGCCCAGAATTTTCATAACAAATCTGAAATAGTGCTACCTGGGAATGTAATATTCAAGTTAATTATTTTGGCCGATATTAATTATAATATTGAGATATTGGCTAAGTTTTGCGTAAGATTACACATGTAATTTGTCCACCAAAAATAATTGTTGATTAATAGTAGTAACCAAAATACAGATCCATACTGGAAAAAAAATTAACATAAAAAGTCCTGCTACTTTGCTCTTATGTGATATCATTTCTTCGTGTGAATTGGTGGATTAGGATTGGCTACTTTGTGTTTTTAGTTGTAGGCGACTCCTTGAAGAATTTATCAATATTACAGACAGGTCCGAGTAAAAATTGTCCTAAGTTGGAAATTTACATGTGGTGCGTTGCTTCTTTGGCGTAGTGGATGATATAATTGCAATGAAAGATTGCCTGAAGTTTTGGTCCTTGGTTAAAGCAACTCTCTTTACTTTTGAGGAGTGCCCAACGAAGGTAAAACCGGTCTAGTAGATAAATTGCGGTTGCCATCATATGTTATGTTTAGTCTTTACCATTAATGCTAAGTTTCTTGTTAATTGATCTTCCCATAATACCGCCATTGGCGATAGTTTTGTTATGCTGTTCGACAACTGGTTAAATACAATAGGATCGGCGTTTACTTCAAGCTCGCAAACTTGATTTAAACAATTGTTACCACCACCCGCGCAATCAATTATTGTTTAATTGTATTGCCTATATATATATATATATATATATATATATGTGTGTGTGTGTGTGTGTGGCGAAAGCTGCAAACAGTTATTGTTCGTGACCGCATAGAAAATTGTGCAGCCAACATTTCCAATCAAGTACAATGTATTCGAGACTACCAGAGGTGAGAGTCGTTTACCTAATTTTGCTTTCCAAATGGTTTATTTTATCTACATGTTCAATGTGGACACATTTTAATGCTTTTCTTTGTAACAATACGGCATTTTCTAAGCTTATTTTTTGTTTTTATTTCTACATTCAGAAATTCAGTACGCTTGGCAATTCGTAAGTTAACTTATGCTCCGGACAAAGTGGCTAGTCAACCATCGGTTGAACGCACAAAGGACTACATTCTAAGTACAGGCACACTGCGCCTCGAGGCTTCACTCGACAAAGAAGTCAGTTTTCGTTTTAATCTTTCTTTGAACTTCTCAAAATATGTACTAACTCCAGGCCTTTACACGTTTTACGGACGTTTTTGTTTTGCTGCTTTTTAGAAATATCATCACGGCGAGTTTATTGGTATCAATGTGCTGGTTGATAACAACTCAAACAGAACGGTGAAAAGGCTTAAACTATCAGGTAAAGTGTAATCGAGCTAATATGGTTTGTCGGACTTTCTTAAAATCCTATTCCCTAATATTGTTGATTTATGAAGCCTTAACTTTTCATCATGTTAGAAGGCCTCTAAAAGTTTCATAATGAAGCACAACATAATTATGTAAATCACCATCTACTTTCTGCGTTTGCACTGGGAGCTGGCCGCAAGGTACACATTAAAGGAGATGCAATTTGGTTCTGGTCGAATCTTTCCGACAACGGAGCCATTATTTGTAATTTAATTAGCAGTATACTTAATCGTAGAATGTAAACCGTGATTGCCACGTTTGACCCTTCTTGAAGGATTTTCCGGCTACTTCTCTATATTTGAAATTTTATATCGGTGATACTTTATTTGAACATGGGCCTTAACATAAATGTAGGTTCATTTGAAGATAAATCTTGTCTAGTACATAAAAATGCATGTCACATGTAGGTCCCGATGCGTTGTGACTGGGATATACGGCTTTGGGACAAATAGTTCTTGGTTCGAGCTCGGCCCGCGTAAGTCAAGGTTACTTGTGTGAAATTGTCTTGTACTGGCGAAACCACAGTCTAATGAAGTTAAATCCTTTCTCTCTTACTCTCTCTCTCTCTCTCTCTATATATATATATATATATATATGCACCAATAATTGTGGATATAGACAATCCAGCTTGAATTTTACTATTTTCATCGCATTTGATGGCTAAATCTAATTCCCGCCACCTTTCGATGTATTTCTAACTAGTTACCTTGTTTTCTCGGTCGGCCCAACATAACCAAAAATGTTTTCCCTTGGCGCGTTTTGCGTACGCAGGTTCTAGCTATGCACCAACAGTTTCACAAAGATCCGATTGATCACAATTTCCATTTCCTTTTTTTTCGATCTAGCTGGGTTTGTATTCGTCCCAATGGAAATGCCCGATCGAAGACAAAAAAGAAATGTAAATTGTGATCAATCGGATCTTTTTTGAAACTGTTGGTGCATAACTAGAACCCGCGTACGCAAAACGCGGCATTGGAATATATGAAGCTGGCACTCCGCAATCAAATTTCAAAAAATAACCAAAAATGTTTGGTTTTCTGTATACCATGCAAAACGTATACATTAAGCACATTTAGTGTACTCTGATAGGTAGGATGCACTAGGGACTTCATTCGAATTGATCAAAATTCTCTATCAACCCAGACCTACATAATTAGCTTATGACCGTTTAATACCAGTTGACATGGACTAGGCAAGAGCTGGCGAAATCTCCTTGACCTCTTCTCTACTGTGAATCAGATATTTGTTGTCTTCGAATTTCTTCTACTTCTCCCGTGACAGCGGACAAAATTGATTAATTTGTTAATCAATAAAAATTGAAGTTTTTTTCTCAGGATCTCATGTACCCTCAATGCCCTTATTCTGTTTCTCAGAAGTTCTCTTTACAAAATTCCAACTTCAATGGCATTTAGGCACCTTTTCTTATATTGCGTCCGCGTGTGCTTCAAGAATACCTTCTTTTACGAAATAGCAGCTTAGTGCTATTGTTACACGGTGGGACTTTTTCAAGTATGATTAACTTCTCTTCAAAACTTATGATATATCTTATTGTCTATAAAGAAGTATATTTATCTATTTTTAAAGGTAAAGAATTTTTAACTATTTATTTTAATGTGTTCGGATTGTCGGTAGTTGTCCAAATAGCTGATATAATGTTGTTCAGCCGAGCAATGTACAAGTGTACTGTCGATGAAGCCGAATTCGAGTAAGCTCTGCATGTATGCATGTATTCATATCCTCCAGCCTGCTCGTTCGTCCGCCTTTTGTGCCTGCTACTGTGCTTTATTTTTGTTTACTAAATGGTCGCATGTGTTGTTCTGCTTAATTTTATCGCTCTTTTGTGTGAGCTACTTTTTTCAGTTCCCGTTTTATTTGCGGATGCCAATTTATTAAGATTTTATGGCAAACGTATTTTTTCTTTATCAACAAATATAATTGCTATAATTTATTTCACTGACTTTATTGACGCCGTGCTTTGTATTATTTGCTAAAATATTTTTTACTTTAATGCATCTCCTTTTTCAGACTTTGGTAAAGCAAATGCTTCTATTTGTGTGTGGGTGTTATGGATGACATACATGATAAAATATATAATGCTAGATATTTTTGATGGAGAATCCAATATATATATATATATATATATATATATATATATATATATATATATATATATGCAATTGTGTATTAGGTGTTGCGCACCTGGTAACAAATTACTTCAAATATGACCAGAAGGATAAACCGAAGACAGCATGAACGGAAAGTATAATCTCAAGCACATTCGTTTCGTGCTTACTTGCGACTCATCAGTAGGAGCCGTTATTACGCCCTTTAACCACTAGATATTTGGGTAAAGGTTGTAATACCGGCTCATACTGATGTGTCGCCAGTAAGCACGAAACGAATTCATGATGAAATATAGTTGTTTTATAGAGCGCATGCGACGAGAATGTTATAAGCTGAGCTGAATCACTTGCTGTAAACGTCTGAATGCACTTAATTGGCGCTTATCGTCTACTTGACAGTCTAAGTCGGCGCTACACATCAAACGCACTATACAGTTGATCAAGTCGTGTAGAACAAATATAACCAGAAGTATAAACGAAAAATAGCATTAAAGGAAAGAATAATCTCGTGCACATTCGTTTCGTGCTTCCTGGCGACTCATCCGTAGGAGACGGTATTATGCCCTTATATATTTGAGTCAGGAATTTGGAATACCGTCTTGTTATTCCCCATTCCTCACCCAAATATATATTGGTTAAAGGGCGAAATACCGGCTCCTACTGAGGAGTCACCAGTAAGCACGAAACGAATGTGCATGAGGTTATACTTTCCGTTCATGCTGTCTTTGGTTTGTCCTTCTGGTCACAACTGAACTAATTTGTTACTAGGTTCGCAACACCTAATAGATAAGTGTGAATATTGTTGCGAATTCGCATTAAGATATACAAAAACAATGCTGACTTAAAGTCTTCTATTGGATGGCGGTATGTTCCTGATGCCTTTGTCCTCTCTATAAGTATACAATGTAATAGATTGCGCTCAGATACGCGACCTCTGAATGGTAAGTTTTATGTAGACACTACCTCGTTTTTACTAGAGCAGCTCACGTCATTAAACCTACGATGGAATTCTTGCTGCTTTCGATGGCTACTATTTAACGCTCAGGCCAAAGAATGTTATTGTGTATCGAGCCTGCCAGTCTTTCACGGTTAGTGGACTCCACAAGTGCTATGTTTTCATTGCTTGTTTGCGAAAGACCAAAATTTGTGTGTGTACTTCACATTGTGGCTTATTAAGTCCATGTAAGTAGACAAGTCGATCGATCTTACTTCAACATGTGAGAGTTGCCCAGCCAGGTATTGGGTCATTTTTAGTATTTCGTGTTTCGACATATGTTTGAAGAACTATAAACTGTCAGTTGGTCAGATCCTTACTGTTGTAAACATGTACATACTAACACTCAACCACTGCTCATGATAAAGATACTTTTTTGGGCAGTAATCATATGGCCGTTGGCTTTTGGCGGCGTTCGTTCGTCTATGATTGCCGGTGATTTCACGGAAAACTATATGAAGCTTTAGTGAGTTACTGAATTTCGGCAGACGGACGCTGCACGCAAATAGCTGTTAAAAATGGAAGATTTAAGAATATTGTTATGAATATTATTCTTGTCTTGATAAACGTTTTCTGAAATAATAACCGACGGCAATTTGTCACTTAGCGTATCGACATCAAGCATTTAGATAAGACAATGGAATGTCATCATACTCAGATTAACCATATTTTGGTAAGCCAACAGTTGTTGTCTTCTGATATGCACGTGGTTTTCTATATAATAAAACGGATAACGCTGTACTAGAAGGCTACATGTAATTCTATGCTTCTGCCTGGCCGTTTGAGCACACTCGACAGCATACAAAATGGCATCGGAAACGTAATAAAGGTAAGCTTTGTTAAGTAGCGGACGGTCTTCCGATGATCATGTTTGAAGACCCGTTTAGCTAATCCGTACTAACAAACTAGACGTTAACCACTCTAAACTGCAACTCAACTAATGCGAAATGTTAAATAGCCTTATAAGCTTTGCGAAAAACTTCCTGTCAGCCATGCAGCTGATGATGATCAATACTGGGTTAATGCTAGTAATAGGTCGGAGACAACGTTGAGGCGTGGAGACCTTTTAGAATTGTTTGCGCAGAGCAGACATCTTCGTCTTGAACAATCTGTTAGGAGAGCGCAGGTGCCTTTAGTTTATGTAGTTCAGCTCGGCAGCTATTTCTAGAAACCCCTCAATCCGCTACATATTCCAAAATAACACGGTTTGCGAGGATTTGCGTGTTCGATCTTGCTGAGACGCCAATTTACAAGCCTCCTATTTTGATAAACTATTGATGACAATCTTGCTTAACTCAAATAATAGGACGATACTACTTTATTAGCGGATAAATAAGTTTAGCTTCAGACAGATGTTAGCTTCCTCAAGAGGTGTCCATTTGGTGTGGCGTAAGCCTAAATGTCTGAAAAATTGGCATTATTCTTATTTTGATCCACACCTTAGATTGTGTTGAACTGCGCGCCTCTGTTCTCCTCCTCATCAAAATAATATTACACTGCATCTGTCTGTTTTTATCTAATTAGTCTACCTTGGCTTCTCGATGGACAATGGTAGATGGGCTTCCGGCGATTAGGTTGCACTTTTGTTTATACTGACGTTTGTATATTCTCCTGGCCCTAATATACTAAATTTTTACTACGTAACCAATACCTAACACATAATACAATTGGAAGTCGCGGTCTAAATATAAGAATTTAATGTTTAAAGGCTTTTTTTGTAGACATTTCGTCATTGGTAAACTTTTTATCATGTCCATGCCATTCTATTTTGTGATATTTTCATTATTAAGGATGAATGGGAAAAACTTTTTATTCAAACATTAAAATGATTTCTATAATCATTGTCTGACAAAGTCAAGGTTTATTTTTGTTGCACTCATTGGTTGTTTAAAAGTCAAGCTTTTTAAATTAAAAAAAATTGTTGGAATCTATTTACCTTACTTTTCCATATCCGTTAAAACATTTCAAACCCGTGTTAATATTCGACGTCGCTTAAATGTCATGGAGATCTTCGATGTCCGACTAAACACAGAAGAATTTTCTATACCAATAATATATATATATATATATATATATATATATATATATATATATTGCGCAGTATATTTCTTTTAAGAAGAACAAAACACATTAATAAGAAAGTGAATAATTGTCATTTATTTCGAGATTACCAAATACCACTTTACAATCTTTCATTTATATACATCCAGAGTTTTCAACTGACCGTAAAGGTGGCAACTAGTCTGACTTTATTTTACTTCTATTTCTTGGTTATCTTATTAGTAAGTTTATATGCGTGTTCGTGTGTGCACTTAGGGGTCTGTTTAGCTGTATTGCCCAAACAAGAAATAGAAGTAAATACGAGACAGACTAGTTGCCATCCCCATAACCAATTGAAAACCCAGGATGTATTTAAATGAAGGATTGTAAAGTGAATTTTAGTAGTCCCTACATAAATTCTTATTATTCACCTTGTTTTTAACGTGCTTTCTTTCCTAATATGAAATATAATGTGTTTTATTTTGACTGTTACTATCTATCTGCATGTTCTCATACTATAAATTCATCTTTATACTGCAGTGACTTAGAAAATGGCACACTATAGCTGCCAGCACTTAGACAACTCTGTTATTTGATTTCGATTAGGTCATTGACAGCTGAGCTTCATGAGGCATTGGTCATTGGCAAAGTTTACTAGTCATTCAGTTCCATAGGTTCCATCGCCGTCGAACCTTGTTATGAATAATCGATTGCTTTGGTTGCGCCATTGTTTGAGTTCAATTTCACGTCCTACTCGTTAGGCCCCCAAAGCAACTCAGGTGGTTAGCTGGAATTGCGGGAGAGGTAGGCGAGTAGTCTCTCATAAGGGTGCTATCATTCACAATATTGGTCACTTGGTCACACTGCATCTTGATCTCACAATCCAAGAGACAATTGAATGGTGTGAAAATATGTCTAGTGACATAGAAGAATCAGTGAAGAAACATGGTTAATTATGATTTATTGGCACTGGTTCCTCGAAATCTCCGGTGTCGAAATCTAGGTCTTAGTTTATTATATTTGTTATCTTATATGTAAATACATCTGCATTGACATATTAAGTTTTATATGCATACACATTCGGTCACCAATGTACATAAATAGTCATGTTCTACTGCGTGTATCCTAAATTATGGTGTATCTCCCTTTCGAAAGTGCTAATGAAGATATGTAGCACAGCTATATTTACGATACACCTGATCGAGGACTTATTTATGTACATTTTAAAATCTATATGTTCAGAACAATATTTTAAGTTCAACTGTCATGTTTATTGATGTTCATAATGCTAAATTAAGAATAGGCTTCATTTTCGTTTATTGGATCACTTTTCTAGAGCAGTCATTTTCACCTGTTTTAATTCGTCACTTTTTAAGCGCTAAAAAATCCGACTGGATGCGAATATGTTGAAGTTGAGCGTGTTTAATTAGTGATTAACAGGTCTTCCATTCTTAGGATTAACATTTCATTCAAGAACTGTTCTATAAAGATAATGAAATTCTTATAATCACAATTTTATTCAATATATAATTTATCACGTAACCGCTCTGTTATTTCGCTGGGCCTTAACAAAACTGGTGGGCTGTCACATTTGACACCAAATTGATATATTCTTTTTGCACTAAGTTCTTCTTTAGCAGTTAAGGCATGAGAAATTGTTAATTGTGAAAATATAAATTTTCCGGTTAAATTCCTAACGTTTTAAGCTATATATTCTGATATATCACACGGATTGAAGGGCTAATATAGTAAAAATAAGTAGCTTGATCTTGTGCAAAATTTGAGGGATATAATTTAAAGATGTAAAAATGACATTCCCAACAATTTTTGACGAAATGTTAATCATAACCGTGGTTTACTTCTTAATAAGTATAACTTTGTCTAATGTTTTTTTTAAAATTTACTTTTGATCTTTTTAATTTTATGTACTAGATTCTCTAGAGAGATTGTAGAGTGTTGCGAACGAATCTTTTTATTCCATGGTACAATGATCCTTGGTTATTTTCTATGAGTTTTAGATAGTAAGCTTTTTTTGTGATTTTTTGATATTTCGTAAGCTTTCGATTCTCTTTTTACCTTTGGGAAAAAGCATAACTGTTTATGTTTATTTATGTACTTTACTTTATTATGGGTTTTAGTGCCAGCTAGGAAAAGTTCAAAGCAATATATAATCACTTGAAATTTGACTTTTTATTGCCAAATAACCGAAAAAATATTAGTTCAATAATTTTTTCTACAAATTCTCCAGCATTTGAGTCTCATTCTGTTGTGCCCACTATAATAATTAATACCTTGTGTTTGTATTAGTTTTCTAGAGTAAAATTCGCTAAAATAATTTATTGTTTCTTTGAAAATTTGTCATTTTATGTATTTTTGTTATAGGGTTTATTATTTCATTTGATATTTCTAACAATAAATATTTTTGTGTTATTTTTTTAATAAGAATTATTATAAATTCAAGTAAGAGAAACGACTGTAATTCGCTAGCATATTTGTGCACTTGAAATCTATTTCTTGCACCTTTCTGATTTAGTTAATCAAGGATTAAACGGTCCTTGGTTGCGCGGGTGTTGGCAAAAGTTATTTAAATCAAGGTTTCGATCCTGCTGTAAATACCTATTCCATTATACACATACAGTTGTCAGTATAAACTAATTGTTGTATAATTTAGAAAAAGTTATTAATCTATTATAACGATTTAGTCCTTCTTGTGATCTCTTCGCGTACTGTACAAAATTTGTCGAGGACAGTTCTCGAATCTGGGAAGTCTGCTTCGTATTCTGTTGCGCAAACTACTGAGCCACCCTACTGCACAGTAATTACAGAGTTTCAAATTAGAACAAAACCCATCGACTGGATGAATTGCTTTTTCTAAATTATACAATTTTTAGGTTATAATGACAAATGTATGCAAATAATGGGTCAGGTGTTTACATCAAGATCGCAACCTTGATTTAATTATTTATTACAATTTTTCTTGTTGTATGAAATGCGGTTATAACCATGCAACGAGCCGATAGGTGCATTATATGTTGGATTTAATATTGTCAAGATTTTAGCAACATTGGCTACTCTTTCCTGCGATTTCTAGCTCTCGTGACGATTCTCGATCTACATTAATGAGCGTACGCCTTATCAATATATATTCTTTTCCCATGAATGTCTATTTACTGTCAAATTTACTGAATTTTGTGTCTAGTTTTTCGCATTTTAATAGCAGCAAAACATGTAAACATAAACTGAATGTTAGGTAGCTTTTGGAACAAAATTTAAGTAAATATCTCAATGCATGGCTGGTGTTAGTTGGTGATGTGGTACTTGATGTGTTGTCGAGGTGAGAAGTACAAATTTTGAAAGAAACCACCGGCGTGTCGTTTAAAATAAGAAAAGGATTCTTGGTGAATGTGTGATAACTTTCATTGAGAGAGGAAGTCTATTATCAATGCGTATCGAGATTGGACTAGGATTAATCATTCCAGTTAATTTATTTTTGCTAGTTGTATTTATTGGCTTAAAAAATGTCTTCAAATTTAGATATAAATAAGTAAATCACCTCTTTACTAATGCTCTTAAATACTCCACTTTCGATTCTGAACTTGGGCCTAAAAGTAATACTAGTATAAAAATACTTTATATTTTCTAAATTATATATTAAAATAAATGAATACTTATTTTGCATGCCAAACACGTTATTTTTCGTTTTATATTTTCAAATATATTCATTTTTTCATTGGTTTTTCGTAATACGAAATGAGTCAAACGCATCTTTACGACAAATTCATCGATTAAACCTTTCAATTTATCCACTTACATGCATATATATATATATATATATATATATATATATATATATATATATATATATGATATATATATGTGTGTGTGTGTGTATTGTAATCAGTATTTACTCGCTTCGCTACTGCATGTTAAATGTATTAGAAAGCGCAGTTGTTCAAACATATTGTTGAATTAACGTATGCTGATTATGGTAAACGTTTGTTTGTTAAATGCTTCACGGCTGTTTGGATTTGTTTGGCCAACATTAACACATTAAAACATATCTATTCACGTAAAGATCAAACGACTTGGAAACAAGAATCTTCTGTTTAAATGTAGTGTCAATTATTTAATTGTTGTGCCTTATTTTATCAGTTGCATGTTGAATAAATTTTTGTGTTCCATTTTGCTTGTATTTCACGCCTGGTATGCAGGATGAAATTCCTTAACAGATTGCATTTATGTTTCTTTAATTGTTAAATCACAAAAAACTACTACACTTTTACTCATGAACCAATTACACAATATTAATGGAATTAAATTGATGCGTCTAATTCGAATTTTTGTTAATCTTGTGGTTTTATTAAATATGGCGCACCTAGTAACTATTTAATTCATAAAGGAACTGCATAGCACGACAAAGACAGCATGAACGAGAAATACAATTCTATTGACATATTCATTTCGTTTTTATTTTATACTAATTATTTCGAAACGTAAATAAACCATGTGGTACAAATAGACGTTGATTCGAAATTTGCTCATTAGATATTTTCTGCCTATTTGGTATCTAAGTAGGCATGAAATTCACTCATTAATGGAGTGAAATCTTTCTTTCAGTGCCGTCATCGCAAAAAGCAACAGATCATCCATTAATAACTAAAGCTTAACTAACATATAACTATTATAAAAGGCAGGAAGATTAATATTCAAATTGTAAAAAGGAAAAATGAATAAGAAAATAATAATAATTTAGGACAAAATATTGTTAATGAATGATTTATCAATGGTAGGATAAAGCCTAGACTTCGATACAACACAGTTAATGCAAGATGACGTCGGCGATTCAGCTTCTTTATGGTTTCGTAAACACGACAAAGCATCGCAGCTAACTGTGCCAAACCAAAAAATAAGGTTATGAAGATGCTTCTGCTTGAAATCGGAAAACAAGTTCATCACTGAGGTCGATAAGATTCCTTGCCTCGACAAGTTTTCAATCAAGAACCCTAATGCGCACGTGAGCCTCATTACGCAGACGCGTGGCTCATATGCTACCAAAATGGATTTTAGTTGACTTTAGCTGTTGCTGCCATGTAAAAAATTTGTCTATCTTGCTTCTTATGCTAATCTGGCATTCGCTAGAATAATAATGCTTCTCTGAGCAATTGAATTGAAGGCATACGTAAAACGTGACCAAAGCAGCACTTTTAAAGGTGGTGTGTTTGTCTAACGCGGAGCAACTGATGTTCAATCTAAAAATACGTCTACGGGTATCTGCGTCAATGTTCGCTAAAGGTAACCAATATGGGCAGTTTCTCAAACAGCAGTAGTCAAATGCATGCTAGTGTCTAAGCTTTTCGACTCTAAAGGATTAAGTTTCACTATTATATGACTAAATAGAACGTACAGATGCATTCTACACACAATCTTGAAGGCAGTTTGAGATATTTGCGTTCCTCCATAAATGTCGAAATTTGCAAAAAACTACTTTAGTTTTGAAATTTTATCACATTTAATGCCAATGCATGTTCGGTTGTTATTCTTCAAATACACAAAGAACTTATTACTCGATATAAATTTAAAATGATATATTGACGTTTTCGCTCCTATTCAACTGATTTACTGGAAGTATGAAACAAAAATATTAATTTTATTTGAATAGAAAAACAGGCCACATAAAAAATACACAAGATGTATCACTCTGAAATGCTCAACAAAGGTGTAACGTAATTAGGCACATTTTCTCATCGGGCTTCGAAAGTCCAGTGGTAATGCTAGCACACGAAAAGTTTTTTTTCCTTTCACAGTCCGATGTATCGTCGATTTATTAAAATTGCTTCCAAATAGAAAAGCATACTTGCACAACTAGCTCTAATGATACTTAAAAATTGCTGTGTTGGCATGTCGCCATTTTCACAGGACAAAACCTGTTTTGTTATAAAATTCGGTGCAACACCAATCTTATTTTGCACCAACCAAGTTGATATGTGCTCCGAGGAACGCGAATTCAATCTTCCACTGCATTTGCCTATATATAATTGTCTACGGGAATACTTCCAAGTATTGACAACTTTAGATGTTCAATTTGGTCCTGCACACTTGGTAGAGGATGTTCGTTGGTGGGTGTTGTCATGTGGGCCAGTAATGAACTCAGTCCTACATCGTCTTTCTGTCTGTGTTGTTGACCATTAGAAATGAGTTGAATACAAGGCCTTCCCCAACTGCGTTTCACTCAGTTTAAAATTTGATAAATTATTTTGGACATAATGGCGTACAATCTCAATAGTTTCATTTAGAGGAGCTTTAGTAAATAACGACCCAAAATCAAACTAACACATCTATTTATTGTTAACGCTTAATTTGTCTATTTAAAAATGTAAATGTAGCCTTAAATTTGTACACACGTAGGTGATTTTTCAACGGCATTAATAGGTTAGCCAACTATTTCTCCAATTCAGATTCTGGCGTATTTGAAATTGAAGAAATTTGTCTCAACGAAATGCCATGTTTATTCGTCTGTGGTAAAGCATATAACCTTGGTATTTGTGTTCCAACTGGCCTCAGTTTTTTTAATTCAACATGTGTGATCCGTCTCTCTTGTTGAAGGTAGGGTAACTCCGTCGAAATGGCCTTCTCAGTTTTTTCCGTTACATTAACTTTAGTGCCAATTTTAAATTGTGGATCATAAATGAAGTAATTGAACCTAGCAACGTAACGAACATGATCCATAACGAACAAGCCAGACCCCTTATCTGGTAAAAGTATAACATGATTACGGTCTTTGGCTACTTCTCGTAGCCATGTGCGCTTTACACAACGGAGATTTCATTGACTGTGACCAATTTTTTATTGGTAGCATATGTCGACATGCTTTCATTTCAACCATCGTTCACTGCCATCATTATTCTTATTTAAATCAGACAGTTGATTGAATAGTGATTCAAACTGTGCTTCCATTACGATATGATCTTCTTTGCCAGGAATGCCGAAGATATTTTCAAAATTCATATAGGTATTAATTTTTTTGTTTATTGAAAATGACTATCCTACAAGCATTGTCGTTAAATATGCTAATATTGTAAAATAGACGTAAATTAGCAAAGGAACCGAAATCCGGCTTCTCTTACAGACAATATTACAAAAATACAAGCTCTGCGTTCTTTTACTAATAAACTGAAAAATTTAGGCTCATTTCATAGCAGAGAAAAATTTCATCGCTTGGAACGTTTCAGTGCAGAAAATTCATACGCAAAAATAAGTTACAACCAAGCAAAGTTGGAAGATATGTCTGACGTTTTGAATGAACTTCTTCTGTTTAATAAAATGTAGTTTTCATATTTTTGTCATGTGAGCCTGGCGGCATGCCAAAAAACGCTTTTCGATTCTAATTAAACATTTGAGTGTTAATATGCTATCCCCATTTGAAAGCGATGTTAATAAACCAATGTTATTGAGGAATTTGAAATCAAAAACAATTTATCCGTGAACTTCCATTACCATGGGACTTACCTACCTCATGAGTGATTGTGCGTAGTTACTTTTTTAAATATTTCGGAGTGATATTTTTGTTTATTTTTATGCGTACTTTTCTGCTTAATCAAAATGACTTTTTTTGGTTGATATCTCAAGTGAATCGGTTGAATAGATGGAGCGAAAGCGCTAGTGCGACATTTTAAATTTATTTTTCTGATTCATATCGTTTTGCGTATTTTAAGACTAAGTACTCCAGTTTTCGCTACTCATATTCTGCTTATAGTGTCTGTTATTTATTTGTGGTTCTTTATGAATCCAAATTTCTATTAGTTATGCCGCACCTGATTCACAAATGACGATTACCATAGAAGATCGAAACGCGTCAGCACGTACGGCTAGCAGCAATCTTGTTATGCTGTGCGACTGTACAAATAGAATGGGTTCGGTGTTTATCTCAATTCTGCGAACTTGATATAAATAATTGTTATTTACTCGAGCGTATTCAGGTATTCTTTAACTGAGTAACTTATTTTAGTGTCACGAAAGCTGTTAAAATGCTACGTTTGTGATTGCATAGAAAGTATGCAGACGAATTTACAGTTTTATACTATATACTTGAGACTTAACAGATGAGAACCGCCTTTACGATACTCTATTGCTTATATAAACATCGTAGTATTTCGTGTTGCTTTGATGAAGACCATAGGAGTTATAAACGCGTCATTACATATGGCTGACTGTGGTTTTGAATTTTTGTGCGACTGGTTAGATGCAATGGGGTTGTTGGTTATCCCAAGCTCGCAAACTTGATTTAAATAATGTTTAACACCAACTTCGCATTCACTGATTGTTTTATCTTCTAATGTATAAAAATTGGCCAAAGCTGAAAGTAGTTCATGTTTGTGGCTGCATGTATAGCCGAAATTTCCAGTAAAACACAAGTTATTTGTGACTACTAGAAGTGGGAGCTACATATTTAATTTTGCTTTTCTTCTATATGCATTGCATTTTGATCTTTGTGAATCAGTTTTCCGTCGTGCTCTGATGATGTCCATAAAATAGCGAAATACGCCAGTACGTGCGTCTGAATGCAGCCTTTCTATGTTGTTTTATTAGTCAATTAAATTGTAATTGGTGCTTATTTTAAGTGTGCAAACTCTATTTGAATAATAATAATCGCATTGATTTTTGGATTACGTTACTCTTTCCGCTCCCAATTTATAGTGTGGTCAGTATTCAGCGAGCGCGGAGCTAAATCTGATCTAACTGTGTGTTACTTTTTACTAGCTGTTTTGTGCTAGTCTCTTCTATGTTTTTGACATCTCTAGTACTGTGACCATACTTTGCTGCTTCGTTTTTATAAAACGTGCTCCCATTTACTTATTTCTCTCTCGAACCTTATCTTTGTAATCCTATCCTTTGTTTTATTTTGACATTCGGCATTGGAATAATGAATTTTTCTGCATTACTTAACTGAATTTATTTTTATTGCCTCATCCTGATTTTCGTTACTTAAATCTGGTTTAAATTTATCTTTTATCTATGTTTAGTTTTATATGCTATGAGTACTTTGGCAAGTATTTGTTGTGTGCTTTTAACCCCTTGAAATACTTAATTACATTTTCCTGACGTTAATATGATGCAATTTATTGACATAATATCTCTGCCTGCCTAAGTAGATTTAGTTAATTATGCTTGATTGGTGTAGAATGTAAGCTTTGATAAACTTACAGCATCAATTCACATGTAAGAAAAAAAATTTTCATTTACAATAAGCGTCTCTTTCTAATTTTATACATATTAACATATATAATAAGAGGTAAAAAACAGACAATTAAAACCGGGTGAGGGTGTAAAAAGAGATAACGTAAAATTATTTGTGTATATCAACTCCAGTTCAGGTTAAATGCCAGGACATGCACTTTTGCTTCCATAGATCAGGCAGCAATTTGTTTAACAACAACGCTTCATAAGTCGTTATCACATTTCTGTTGTCGCATGCGGTAATTATAGTAATGGCTATAAATGGAGAGCATACGTGCTGCGAGATTTCAATTATGTATTGTACGATTGCAGACGTATATTAACCATTTAAATTAATACATTCTTTTGAATAAATATATTATTTTATTCTGTTTATTAACCGTCTGGTCGATTCAACGTAAGTTGAATACTGAATAACTGTCAAATTGATCCAAAAAAATCATTCAGAGTTAACTGCTGTCTGACGGTCCATTCAAATGTTACCTAACGTTTCCGGAACATAAATGATAGAATGTCATATGTTGCATAGAAAGCACTCAAATATGCGAAAGTTTTGTCTTTACTACAAACATTATAGACGCCAAGAATAAAAATCGGTTGTACTAAAAAATTGAATTTGCTACAAAAATGCATCTAGCAAATTTTCCTTGTCAAAATAAAGTGATAATTTGTTATTTAAATTAAGTTTGCGATTTAGAATAGACATCAGTCTCAGTTTATTAAACAAGTTGCATAATATTAGGTAAACTTCAGTCATTTACGCGTATGGACGCATTTCTACCTTTCACTATCAACAGAACGTGGCCGAAAACTAACCTACGAGGATTAAACCGTGATGCTTTAATAATGTTTACATAATGCGAAATGCAACTGTAAATATTGGCTTTAATAACATGTTACTTACTAATAACATTCTGAATCAAAAGTAGGGCACTGAATGCAAACACATTGTTGCGCCCAACAAGAAAATGAATATCAACATGTTACTTGTTTAGAATGTCGGCGTGGCGGTTTCCATGCAGCTACGATCATGAGTTTTTGCAGCATCCACCCTTTTCTCAATCTTTTTTGCGCAGGTGGCAATAAAATGTATTTAAATATTATTTTCACTCCCTTTTCTAACTATTTGCACAACAAAAAAACTACAGACAATTTAAATGTATTTGATGCACTAGTCATGGCAGCCGTATTTATGAAATTGATAGATTAGATGTACATTTCTATTTCATCCTCGTTGAGTTGACGTCGTACTCTGATGGTCACCATGGAAGATCAAAACACTTCAACTCGAGTAACTGGCAGTTGTTTTTCTGAGTTGTACAACCTTTTTTCTAAATTGGGCATGGTTTTTATTTCAAACCCGCAAAGTTAATTAAAACAATTAATATCATCACAAACAGAATGTCATCATAAAAATTTAACGGTGATTAGGAAAGGTGGCTTGTCTTATTTTATAGATGATTTTGCGTTGTATCGTGGTTTTTATACATCGATCTTTGTGCATTGTCAAATTTAATAATTGTTATAACCAACGTGAATGAATATCTGGTAACTGGACGTTATATAATTGTGTTATTATTTGTAGTGAAGGATTTCCCATTCTACCAAACCAGGTGGGTTGGTGCAAGGTTTACTATTTGTGCCCACTTCTTTCAAACAATCGAGATAAACGCGGGCTAGCGTTGGATGGAAAATTGAAGCACGAGGATACTAATCTAGCGTCCTCAACAATGTAAGTCTGTCTCCTATCACTTTGTGTGTTTCTTTAACCTTTATCGTCTAATTAAGATATTAAATTGTGGAGCGTATGCCTCGGTAGGTCAGCTGTCACTTATATCTTTCGGGATCACACTTCAAATTTGAGCCGCTACAGCGAACATCGATATTTTTCAATGTATAACATCTTACTACCAATTATATTGCTTAAAACCCCGTTTACATGTAATGAAATAAAGAAACAGTTAATAATTTAAGTAACCAACCATTTAAACGTAGCGTTGGTTATCATACTTAATAAGTAATAATTTATCAGCTAAGCAAGTAGTTAATAAATATAATATTTGGCTTTATTTGTTTTAATTATAAGTTCAAGAAAATGAATTTCGTGCAGTTGTTTCACAAGTATTTTCCATTTTGTTAAATAGTCCATCTGGAATTGAGCTTTCGTGGTTTCTTTGACATGTTGTGCTGGTGTCCACATGTTGTGGATCAACAGAACGTGCATATGATACGGAAATGGTTTACGTTCTAATGAAGCCAATATGTGACAGGCCACGAAACGCGGATTTCTTAAACGAACGATTTGGCCACTTGGCATATCTTCCTCTCGCCTGGAAATGTATGGCATGAGGTTTTTCGTTTAGACACGTCACTGCTTACACTATCTCCCTGGAATCAAATAGTCCGTACATTTTTTTACTTCGCGAAACCGTGGTAGTAACTCACCAAACGCATTTTCCGTTCTGCGTTTCTGACGAAAAAGCTAGTAATTTGCACATAGATGAAGCAAAATGGACGAGAGATGCCATCATATGCACACGTTTAGGCTATACACCACACTGCGACATTAATAGCACTGGTAATATTTCAATTTGGATGGCTATTGTTTCATTTCATGCATCGTAAGCCATGGCCTATGTGTAGCGCTGCATTAGACACAATGTATTGGTCTCTGCAGTGAAGGGAAATTTAATTGTGCAGCTAGATTTAGTGCTTACTATTAGGACTATTAAATGATATACAATAGAAACATTTTATTTGATTCATTGCTCGATTGAATAATTAGCAAATAAAATGCTAGTCGTAATATTATATTAATTTAAAAATTCCACTAATAGATTTATACTGTCGTGAATTTGGTGTTGCCTATCTAGTATCAAATTCATTCAAATATGACATGAAGGATAAACCAAAGACAGTATGGACGGAACATATAGTCTAATGTACATATGCGTTCCGTGCTTACTGGCGACTCATCAGTAGGAGTCGCTACTGCGCCCTATACCTACTATATATTTGGGTGAGGAATGTGGGACGATTGGATGGAACAATAATAGCATTTTATGTATTCTGATAAAGAACAGTTTTGGTTTTAAAAAAATAGTCTACAGGAATTCGGCTTTGGCTAGCCAGTGGCAATTTTTACCGTGAATTATGTTATTGCAGAGCTACTTAAACTCATTAAATCAAGTTTGCGAGCTTGAACTAAACACCAATCCCATTGTATTTAACCAGTCGTCGAACAACATTACAAAACTACCGCCAGCCGCAACGCACTGACGCGTTTCGACCTTCTATGATCATCATCAGAGTACGAAAGAAAACTGACAATCGAGGATCAAACTGCATTGAATATATATGGAAATCAAAGTTAGACTTGCGGCTCTCACCTCGAATACATTGAACTTGACTGGAAATGTATGCGAGATTGCTAGAGGTGAGAGCCGCATATCTAACTTTGATTTCCATATATATTCAGTGCAGTTTGATCCTCGATAGTCGGTTTGCCGTCGTGCGTGCGACGGGCGGTAGGTTTGCTATGTTATTATAATCAAGGTTGTGGTCTAAGAATTGTATATTGTAGAAAGGGCAATTCATCCAGTAGACCGGTTTCGTCCTTATTGGGAACTCATCATGTACTGGCCAGAATTTGCCGCGGACAAGACTCGAACCTGGGCACGTCTCTTTGGAATCTGGTGCTCTAACCACTGAGCTATCCTGCCGCAAACTACACTGCACACAATTTTCAGTTATATACTAACTAATGTAACTTGGTTAGTCAATTTTTCCTTTAGGTGGAGCTCATATGGCAATCCATTTAGACCCAAAGTTCCAACTAACCATGCCCAATCTGTCATTACTGAACAGACACCACATTACATGGTGTAGTGGTATTGAAATGAACATTTATATAATTAAACGAACATTGGTTGCGCGGGTGGTGATAACAATTATTATAATCAAGGGTGCGGTCTTGATATAAACATCTGACCCATTAATTACTTACATATGTCAGTATAAACTAAGAATTGTATAGTGTAGAAAAGGCAATTCATCCAGTAGACCGGTTTCGTCCTTATTGGGAACTCATCAAGTACTGGCCAGAATTTGCCGCGGACAGGATACGAACCTGGGCACGTCTGCTTCGGAATCTGGTGCTCTAACCACTGAGCTATCCTGCCGCACACTACACTACACACAATTTTCAGTTATATACCAACTAATGTAACTTGGTTAGTCAATTTCTCCTTTAGGTGGAGCTCATATGGCATCCATTTAGACCCAAAGTTCCAACTAACCATGCCCAATCTGTCATTACTGAACAGACACCACATTACATGGGGAAGTGGTATTGAAATGAACATTTATATAATTAAACGAACATTGGTTGCGCGGGTGGTGATAACAATTATTATAATCAAGGTTGCGGTCTTGATATAAACACCTGACCCATTAATTACTTACATATGTCAGTATAAACTAAGAATTGTATAGTGTAGAAAAGGCAATTCATCCAGTAGACCGGTTTCGTCCTTATTGGGAACTCATCAAGTACTGGCTAGAATTTGCCTCGGACAGGATACGAACCTGGGCACGTCTGCTTCGGAATCTGGTGCTCTAACCACTGAGCTATCCTGCCGCACACTACACTACACACAATTTTCAGTTATATACTAAATAATGTAACTTGGTTAGTCAATTTTTCCTTTAGGTGGAGCTCAAATGGCATCCATTTAGACCCAAAGTTCCAACTAACCATGTCCAATCTGTCATTACTGAACAGACACCACATTAAATGGGGAAGTGGTATTGAAATGAACATTTATATAATTAAACGAACATTGGTTGCGCGGGTGGTGATACAATTATTATAATCAAGGTTGCGGTCTTGATATAAACACCTGACCCATTAATTACTTACATCTGTCAGTATAAACTAAGAATTGTATAGTGTAGAAAAGGCAATTCATCCAGTAGACCGGTTTCGTCCTTATTTGGAACTTATCAAGTACTGGCCAGAATTTGCCGCGGACAGGATACGAACCTGGGCACGTCTGCTTCGGAATCTGGTGCTCTAACCACTGAGCTATCCTGCTGCACACTACACTACACACAATTTTCAGTTATATACTAACTAATGTAACTTGGTTAGTCAATTTTTCCTTTAGGTGGAGCTCATATGGCATCCATTTAGACCCAAACTTCCAACTAACTATGCCCAATCTGTCATTACTGAACAGACACCACACTACATGGGGAAGTGGTATTGAATTGAACATTTATAATTAAACGAACATTGGTTGCGCGGGTGGTGATAATTATTTTAATCAAGGTTGTGGTCTTGATATAAACACCTGACCTATTAATTACTTACATATGTCAGTATAAACTAAGAATTGTATAGTGTAGAAAGGGCAATTCATCCAGTAGACCGGTTTCGTCCTTATTGGTGTTGTCTGACGACTGGTTAAATACAACGGGATTGGTGTTCAATTCAAGTTCGCAAACTTGATTTAAAGAATTGTTACTACCACCCGCGCAATCAATTGTTGTTAATTTGTGTGATTTATTTAAACAACAACTATTTTGCAATAATATATAAATTTCTGTGATAAAGCTTTGTTTAAGACGTGATACAGTGAAAATCGCGAGGAAGATGTATTGCCGATGTTGCATTGTCTTAAAACTGATCTGGTCATAATAGTGTTGTGTGGAGGTTTAGTTTGCTTCACTTCTGTGTGTTATCTAGATAAATATACTCATAGTAACTAGGTCTTCCTCCTCATAAATTTTTTTCATAATTTGTGTGCCTTAAGTATAATATTTTTCATCAATATTTGTTAATTCTTTTTTTTCGTTTTATGTTTATATGACAGTGAAACGTTAGTTACTAATGATTTTTGTATTATTGTGCATGATAATGATGGTGGCCTCAACCTTAATTTACTTTTACTATTAAGCACATATTGGCAGATGCAATAGCGTAAATATCTATGCTCCACCGAAATGTTGATGTAATAAAACTCCAATATAGATTTAAGACCATAAAAACCATTCGGCTAATGAAGGAGTCCAAATCTTTTATTTAAACAAAGCCGTTCGCTACTATATGTTCGCGGTCAATTAGATTGGGTTTGACAAGATTTGCTACATTCTTGTGTTTGTAGTCGACAAAGTCCATTTATATCTTTCTGTGACGACTTTATGAGCATTGAACTTGTTCTAGAAGGACTCAATTATAGCGCGTTTTGTTCAATTATGCTGTTTAGTTTTATATGATGAAAAATTCAGTTTACATTCGGTCACGTCGAACTGACATCACAGATCGTTATCATAATTAACGGTTTTAATGATTGAATTTGAAAACTAAAAACAAGAAGACCTAATTGGATTATATTGTTTCCGTGTATAATTATTCGCAAAATAATTCAATAAACCGATTTCTAATAACTAACGCATCTACTAAAAATATAATATTGCAACACCATTCCAATTGATGTGATAAAAAAGTGTTTAGATAGCTTATGGTGTAAGCCACAGGTAAAAAATTGTGTTTTTTGCATATTTCTCCATGCAGAAACCTTGTCGAGTTAAGTGTGCAATATAAAACGTAGGAGTAGTCGGTGAACATATATTGTAAGCAAATATTTATGCTAAATTTTGTGATCAAACTTAAAAGCAGATATTAAATAAATCTAAATCTCATCTGATTAATGAGGTAAATCGTTTGATTCTGTGAATTAAGACAATTTCATTACTCTAACACTTAAGAACGAGACAACATGCATTTGAATGAAGTTAATTTAATCTGAAAATCTTTTTCTTCCACGTTCTGAGCTACTGAATAATCCTAAGGACCTAGTATGTAAATACATATGCTCATCGATTGACAGCTATGCGTACATTGATTAGGATGGAATGACACACGGTGTTCCTGTTAAAGTGGATGGTAAGTTTAGACTAAACAAATATCAATCTTACCGCTGACTGTTGCATAAAAATTTAATAAAATTATCTGACTTGAAATAAGCTTCAATTTTCTTTAACTAGTTAAAAAACAATCTAACTATAGCCGGTCATAAGTATTGGCCGGTTTTGACCTAAAAGGTGTATAACAAAAGCTGCAAAAGGTGATTGTGAATGCAGGAATTTTACAGCCGAAATTTAGTCGTGTAAATTATATGTGACACCACTACTTATAAAAAGCGCATTTCTGACTTTTAATACATTAGATAGACGTGGGGTTGATCATCATGTGTCAATTTGTCTTCCATCTCTGATAAAGACCATGAAGGAAAGAAACTCGTCATAACGTGAGACGGAATGTAGTTTTGTTGCTTATCGTTTGATAAAAAGCAAATTGGATTGTTGATTACTTTAAGACCACAATATTGACTGAAATATTTATTATCTGAACCTGAAAAGTCAGCTAGTACGTTATTTTGCACAAGTTTATTTAAAATCAGATAAAATGTCATTTTACGCTCTCACTTTTGCCAGAACTCACAAAAGTTTTCGATCAAACAAAATTTAGCAAAATAATTTTCACTTTTTGTTAATAATGCAGAAGTAAAAGATCTATCAATTATTCTTATTTACTTCTTTACTTAAACGCTGTAATAGCGTCTTCTTAAACTAATTAAAGGCCCACAGAGTAATGACAGGCGATTTTGGTTCTATCTGACCGAATGTCAATTACCCTTTTATCATATAAAATTAAAAGGCATAAATGAACAAAACGTAATATAATCGAGTCCTTCTAGAACAAGTTTATTACCCATTAAAGTCGTCAGAGAAATGTAAAAATGGATTTTTTAGACTTCAAAATCAAGAATGTAGCCAATCTCGTCAAAACCAATATAATTGACAACGAAAATGTAGTAGAGAACGGCTGACTTGTTCTTAAGGTCTTACTTCTATACTAGTTTTATTGCATCAATCTTTCGGAGGTGTTTTGTTATTTTTGCAAGTACATCTGTCACGGCGTGCTACATAATAAAAGTAAATTAAAGTTGATTTACAAAGCTTCATCACAGAATGAGAGTTATTATCAAAGATGCGTAATGGATTAAATACCTCTTAAATGACATTATTCACAACAAAAAATGCTAATGAAATCGATCGAGGCGAGAATGTGAGGATTTTCCGGAGCAACATGTGTTTTCAATTATTTTTAATTCTTAATTTTGTTGAAATTAAGCAGATACAAGCTTGAGATTTTGAAAAACAGTGTTTTGGTACCATGTCCAGAGTTGGTATTTTGAAAAACATTATGTTGGCAACCGGGTCTGGCTTCTTACATGTTATAAGTTGGCTTTAAAGTCATATTGCCGAAGAATTCATATGAAGTTAACTCCGTCGCTGTTGAAAAAAGTGTGTATTGGGTGTGGTACCTGCTCCTACTGGTGAGTCGCCAGTACGTCAGAAACGGATGTGCGCATGAGATTGTTCCTTTCGTTCATGATGACATTGGTTTATCCTTCTGGTCTTATTTGAACTAATTTGTTACTAGGTGGGCAACACATAGTACATAATTTCATTAATGTGTTAGCTACAAACCAATGATTGTTTGATCTTTCCTCGTTGAATCGCTTGGTGTGACGAATTTCAATAGCTCTTAAGCGCCGCCATTTAAGCACAATGAGTACTTGAGTATGCGCAGACAATCTACACAGCATTAAGTTCCATATATCATACACGTATGTTTAATTTTCACAAAACATGCACCAAACTGAATGGATTTCAGCCTGCCTTAAATCAAGAGGTGAACCAAATATTACGGAGTGCAGAAGCTGCTCGTTGTGGCATTATCTTCGCTGTGTGAACCTAAAATTGCCCAGTAAATTCTGCGCTTGAACTAGTTGGTATACACGTTTTGTTCGCTTGTATTCACTTTCTTGTGCGTGCATTTATCGCATTTTATTTAGAATTCGATTTTTAAAACTAAATTTGCATTGCATCATACAATAGAAATTATTTGTATATCGTAATTTCTTTAACTTGAAACGTGTTTACCGTTTTGTTTTAAATATAGCATTCGAGATCAAGCTCAAAAGGAAAACCTAGGCATGATTGTACAGTATCGCGTAAAGGTGAAGCTTATACTTGGATTCCCGATGAGGTGAGATTTGTTGGCTTGCAGCATTCAGGCCCAACTGGTTGGCTAAATTATATGAAATTGCATGTGAAAATGTATGATCCTTAGGTTACAAAACACAGTGTATGCTTAAAATGCATTACTATAAATGTTATATAATGTTTTATAATGCAACTGTTATACATAAATCTTGTTTGGGAAAAAAATTTTGCGCGACAGAGAATTGACTAATTACCTGGTTCTTATTTTGCAAAACAATGGTTTTACCTCAACTGCCCCCATTTTTACTCCGAATATTTCTGAGTTCGGTTTCGGACACCCTGTCTCAGGTACGACTTCATAATTATCAATTTTTTCGCGCGATGAGCTTACCGTTGACAGACAGGTCTGGAACCGGACCCCGAAATACACGGGCTGAAAATGAGACGGTAGACATAAACATTTATTTCATAAAACGAGGACCAGGTAGATGAAAAGTTTTTCAATTCATATCTCGTTATTTGTCATAGCTAGTAGATTGACTTATTATTTACAAACTTTGATTGACTGTCAATTATTCACTTGAAGGTAGTCGTCTGTACACAATTAGTAGCTTTCATGCGAAAACAACTGAAATGTTGGTCATTTAACATTCTTTTTTGCAGCTGGTGGTAGTTTTGTTATATTGTTCGACAACTGGTTAAATACAATAGGATTGGTGTTTACTTCAAGCTCGCAAACTTGATTTAAAGAATTGTTACCACCACCCGCGCAATCAATTATTGTTAAATTGTATTGCCTATATATGTATATGTGGCGAAAGCTGCAAACAGTTAATGTTCGTGACTGCATAGAAATTGTGCAGCCGACATTTCCAGTCAAGTTCAATGTATGCAAGACTGCTAGAGGTGAGAGCCGCATATCTAAATTTGATTTCCATATATATTCAATGCGGTTTGATCCTCGATAGTCAGTTTGCCGTCGTACTCTGATGATGATCATGGAAGGTCGAAACGCGTCAGTGCGTTGCGGCTGGCGGTAGTTTTGTTATGTTGTTCGACGACTGGTTAAATACAATGGGATTGGTGTTTACTTCAAGCTCGCAAACTTGATTTAAAGAATTGTTACCACCACCGGCACAATCAATTATTGTTAAATTGAAGGTCATTTAACATTTTGGAACGCTGATTGTGTGAAATCTATACGGCTTCTTTTGTTATATATTCTTCGGTGTGGAACTCTATTATATATGCAATTTTGTATTATCTGTTGTGTACATGGTAAAAAATTAGTTCAAATAGGACCAGAAGGATAAACCATTGTCGGCATGAACGAAAGGTGTAATCTCATGTGCACATTCGTTTCGTGCGAAACACCTAATACAAAATTGCATTTATATTAATTCTTCGCTACAAACAATATATAGCAATTATATATTTAAGTGAATGATGTCATGGTTACCGCGAAATGTGATAACTGATATCGACCAAGCCATAGTAAAGATTATCTGGGGTAACAGGTGCTCAAAATTGGTTTCAATTCGCAACTTTGATGAAATTTAGCATATCTTGAAATCCATTATGTCGGTGCCCTTTTCCGATTCCGCAATCATGGTTTTGGTACCGGGCACCGACTCGTCAACTATGAAATTGGTACGCTATACATGCTCGGTATACATTATGGATGGAGCCTTAATAAAATTCATAGTATCCTATTCATGTACAAAAAGAAAAAAAATATCAGATACATGAATCTCATATTCTTCTTAGATATCTAAAAATGATATCTCATTATTATGCTATATATATATACAGTATATATATATATACAGTATATATATATATATATATATATATATATATTGAAAGGCCAAACAATAGAGAATATATATAATGTCCATTGCTTTCGAATGTTAAACTGTATAGCTTTTATTAATAAAAAAAGAGCACAATTAATAATAATGTGGATAAATGCCATTTATTTCGGAAGTACTAACCATGACTTTACAGTCTTTCATTTATATGCATCCTGGGTTTCAATTTGACTATGTGAGTGGCAACTAGTCTGACTTTCGATTTTGCCTCTATTTCTTATTTGGGGTGATTTTTAAATGTATATGCGTATTCGTTTGTGTGCGTGTAGGATTCATTCTCATTTTATTGAAAAGTGATGTCTGAGATCTGGTCTTTCTTGTATTGATGGATGATGATGATGATGATGATGACGATAATGATAATGATAATAATGATGATGTTTATTATTACTACTATAATGGTGATGATGATTGGATAAGAGGCTTAGCTTACTCCACGCTAGTGATGTAGGCTCTTCTGGAAACCACGCTGGTGTTATTTGATGTAATGTTAGGCCAATTCGCATATTTCTACCTCAAGTAAAATGTCGATATTGAAGATAGTAATGCAGATCCAAGTTTATTTTACATTCAGAAGCAAATTACCCGTCGTATGTTAATATTATATTATTAGGCATTGAATTGCTAACATGTATAAATTAGGATATGTTCAATCGCTTGCTATATGCTTTCAGGCATATCTAACTATCATTGATATTAGAACGCCGTTTCGTTAAAATTAGGGGGCAAGATAGAAGATTGTAATTGCTCAACGTGTTGAATCCTCTAGTTCCGATTTAGGATAGTTCACATCTAAACAAATGAGCTTTATAATAATAATTGTCAACTGTGATAGCACACCAGTCTGGAAGTGCGAAAGAAGTTACATGATTCAGCTGGCTTACTTAAGACGTATTTCAGCCAGATGTCACGATTATACATGTGATTTACAGAAACTGCAACTGATCATACACTGAGAAGACTAAAATTGTCATTTAGTAAAGTTTTATAAAGAACTTAAAAGATTAGCTCTAAGTTAGCAGAGAATACTACTTGAAATGTAAACTGTTCAAAATTTAAGAGTTAGTCTGCAAAGCAAAATGCCCTGTATGCTCAAATCTGAGTCATGTTTCTCAACATTTTTATTTCGATTATTTACATTGATTTTCATTTGGTCTATATCATTATGACTGGTACTCTTTCATAAAAATATGAACGAAAAGGCAAGAAACTTCAGCGAATGCTTGCGTGCAATAATTTTTATTTTCTATTTAGAGGTCCAAAGTTGAAATGAAGCTAATATCGTAGGATTATGCTGTCCTCAGTGGACAGAAAATCAGTGCTGTGGAATGGTGCAGCGTTCGTATTTATGAAGGATGTTTATAAATAAAATTGATTTAACAGATGTTCTATTGATGTAGGCGTGAGAAACCAAAATTTAAGAAAAAATCTATGTTAACATTGAAGATAAGTTTGCAATTTTATCGAAATACTGGCTTAAACGCGTCATTCTGTAATCATATATGAAATAGACAGTACTTCAGGATGGCATAAATGTCTAGTTTTTTTTACCGAATTACACGTGAATACTCCAATTTTTCTTCTATAGTGTGCCAACAGACTATATTAAAAAAGGCTTGCTTTACAAGAATTACGAAATGCCACCATTAACTTCATTTCGAAATCGGATAAAACTGTTGATTGCCCGGTTTTTTATTGATCCGTTAGCCTCACATTACGCTTTGATGCAATTGTAGAAAGAATGGTGTGAGAAAATATAACTTTTGCACAGGAACAAGGAGAGAGTGGTAGGTCTACTTCGATGCTTTCTGCAGACGGAGGATCTTTTATAGCGAATTTAAAAATTGTCATCTGAACTATTCGTAGGACGCCCTCAGATCGTGCTGCAGTTTAAAACCTATCAAGTGTTAATATTTAAGATGGCCTTCAAATATTCATTGTCTATGCAGTACGTTCTAGAGCTTATTTCCTAGACAACAGCCATTATGACAACTATTGACTCTAAGCCTATGATTAAGCTGAACGGTTGTATGCTGCCAAACGTCAACAAAGTTATCTATTTGGGGTGTGTGGGAAAAAAGCACAGGTCGGACGCTGCCTTCGGCAAACTTTGGAAGTTAATCTTGAACTTCCGTCCATTTCTCTAACAACTTAGCAAACTAGACATTTCTATGCTCCTGTGTATTCTGTTATAAGATAAACGAATGGGTAAACATGCCTATCCTTGGATAGAGATGTTTAAACGAGGCCTATGCTTGAATTAGTGTAGGCCAGAAAAATCAGTTATTTGCGATTTTTTTCGCCAAAATATGCAGGAATCGTATCGCAAACAAAGTCATGCCCGATTGCTTTGTGTATTCCCTTATTGGCTTACATTTGAAGCGTTACTATCGCAAAGTTTTGAAATACATGAATTGTAATTAAACATTAGGTCGTCCATTTCTGATAAATTCATGCCGGAGACATAAACCGGCGCTTACGTATGTAACTAAAAGCTATGAGAGAACTATTTACGTGTCCGCATACCTGATTTTTCAACATCCTATATATATATATATATATATATATATATATATATATATGTGTGTGTGTGTGTGTGAATTTCGAATGGCTTCTCGTTGGTTAGTTTGCCGTCATGTTTTGGTTATAATCTTGAAATGTCGAAACGCTTAGGTACGTGTAACTTACGATAGTTATGCAACCGTGTTAAAAACAATGTGATTGGTTTTTATCTCGAGCTGACGAACTTGATTTAATGAATTTTTATCTCCACCCGCGCTATCAATGATTCGTTAATCTTTTGAATTATATAAATATGGCGAAAAATGCAAAAAATCATGTTCTCAACTGCATAGAAATTGTCTGGCCGACATTACTAGTCACGAACTATTTATGCGAGACTACTGGGGTTAAGCGCCGCATAACTGGGTTTGTTTTTCTTATATATGCATTCTAGCTTGATCCTTGTTACTAAACCTTTCCGAAGTACTTTAATTATCGGCATAAAAGGTGAAAATACACCAGTAGGTGTTACTGATGATAGTTTTGCTATGTTTTGCAACTTGTTAGATAAAAAGTAATTTGTATTTATCTGCAGATTGCACACTTGATTTAAAGTGTTGTTATCACCACCTGCGCAATCAGTGATTGTTCAAGGTTTTAATCAGTTACCTGTATTGCCAGCAGCACAGGGACGCAAATTTTCTTTAATAAATTAACACAACTTAGCTAGCCGGTTGATTCGTCGTTGTGTATACTTATAAAATTTTTCTAATATTTCCGTATGTCTCTTGTGTTTTTATTACTTCATTAGCTTCATTTTTTAAGATAATTATCTCATTTTAGCGACGTAACCGTGGAGCTGCCGTTTACACTGACACATCCTAAACCACCTCTGGATGACCAGTATGGTGACGAGGATATGGGGCGACGTAGTTCTATTCCAAAGGCCTTGACTCTGCCGCCAGCTGAAGCCATAAGAGGAAGTCAGCTTCAGGGGAACAAAGACTATTCGACTAAACAAGGGTAAGTTGATTAATTATGTTATGTAATAAGTACACACGTATCGATGAAGTTTTATTTCTACAGCACTTAGTGCAAATAATCGTCATTTAGTTATGTTTCTAGAATTTGCAAAATGCTTAATTTTATAACTATGTGTATCCAATTTGTCACAACCTATTGCACTCGAGAGAATTGCGCATTTATTCATTATTAACTAATGGTAATAATAATGGTTTATATGGCATCTGTTTATACATAAAGATACAACTGACAAACCAAAATCTGGGTAAGTAGTATTAAATTGAAAATTTATACAATTAAACGAACATTGGTTGTGCGGGCGGTGATAAAAATTATTTAAATCAATGTTGCGATCTTGATGTAAACACCATTCCTGATATCTACATACATTTGCCAGTATAAACTTATCATTTTATAATGTAGAAAAGTCAATTCATCCGGTAAACTGGTTTTGACTTTATTGGGAACTCTTCACGTATTTTAGTGAAACCATGCTCAAAATCATGACAAAAGATGAGAAAACATAAATGTATGGTAGTATAACCATGTTTCTAAATCTGATCTTGCCCGTCGCTAAGTAAAGACTGGACACACAACTAACAAATTGTGGACGGTAATTAAAGGGTTCCCATTAAGATCAATCCCAGTCTCTTGGATGATTTTCTTTTTCTAAATTATATCATGTTTAGTTTATGATGATAAATTTATGTATATAATGAGACTGGTATTTATTCCTGGATCGCAAACTTTATTTAAATAGTAATTTTACCGCCTACGCATCCAATATTCCTTTAATTATATAAATGTTCAATTTAATACCACTTCCCCATGAAGTGTGGTATCTTGAAATACCGCGTTTTGCGTACGCGGATTGTAGCTTTGCACTAACAGTTTTAAAAAGATCCGATTGATCACAATTTCCACGTATGAATCTGTTTTTTCTTCGATCGGGCTGGGTGCGTATTGGTCCCTTTCTTCCGAAGGCTTCAACATCGTTCATACTAACCATTGGAAATGCGGTTCTATACAATCTTTGTTTAATGGCTACGTTTCGATGCATTGTACCCTACAACATTCTTCACACGAGATGAGATTATGTATACTGCGAATTTGAAATAGATGCAATTATACTGAGATAAGGATTGGTCTGCTCATTGCAGATAGATGTGTGATATATATATATATATATATATATATATATATATATATATAGTTTATTTTTTCTAGTGAGGATTTTCATGTGCGCTAGGCATATGCATATATTTTGATTAGTTACTGTGACAAATTATTTGTTTAAAACCATTGGTGAGTCAAAAAATAAAACATAAATAGAACGGCTTCGGGGCGAGGTTACCAAATTTGCTTAAATCTGCTATTGTGACTATTGAGCGGTGTATAGTGGCCTGATGATGGTTCTGAATAGAATGCACCGAAAAGTAGCCAGTAAACAAAGATTGTATAGAACCGCATTTCCAATGGTTAATATGAACTATGTTGAAGCCTTCGGAAGAAAGGGACGAATACGCACCCAGCCCGATCGAAGAAAAAACAGATTCATACGTGGAAATTGTGATCAATCGGATCTTTTTAAAACTGTTAGTGCAAAGCTACAACCCGCGTACGCAAAATGCGGCATTGCAAAATATGAAGCTGGCACTCCGCAAAAATTCAAAGGATATGTAACAGTGTGGTATCTGTTCAATAATGACAGATTTTTGTTGGTTAGTTGAAACTTTTCAATATTGTGAATCTTTTGATGCAGCCTGTTTTCGATTCTGATTCGTGCAGTTGTCGCTTCCTACTATCTTAGTTCTACGTCCTAAATGGTGGCAAGCACTTTTTACATCGTTCTTTTATTGATAATATCACATCTGGACTTTATTTCAATATATTCCATTATAATTATTGTTGTCTTTCTACAAATACATATTAATATGCGTCGAAAACTACATGATCTATTTGTGCGTCCGGTCTCGACTGAATGACTGCCAAGGTCGGATTTATTAACTTGTTCACACTTTGAGTTAGCATTGAAGTCGCATTGTCGTTGACTTTAGATTATGTTAGCTTCACTATTACAGGTTTACACATTCGTCTAGGAGATTGTACCGTCCTATTATTCCACATTCTTCTACCAAATATATAGTGGTTAAAGGGCGTAATACCGGCTCCTACTGATGAGTCGCCAGTAAGCACGAAACGAATGTGCATGAGATTATACTTTCCGTTCATGCTGCCTTTGGTTTATCCTTCTGGTCACAACTGAACTAATTTGTTACTAGGTTCGCAAAACCTAATACATACTTGCATATATATTAGTTCTTCGCAACAAACAGTATTTAATTTTTCACACTTTAACGCAGTTCTATATTTATTCCTCTTAATTTAATTTTGTTTGTGTGTTATCCCACATATGATTATAAAATCATTTCGTGCGATTTAATACACGTGTGATGTATCTAAGTGTTTACTTGTCTCCCTGAGGTTTAGAAGCGTACTACCTGACATTCGGATATCTCGTTAAATTATTACCATAATCAAGGAAGCGAACTTGATATAAACACCTGACCCATTAAGTAAATACATTTGTCAGTATAAACTAATATACAATTCTTGGTTTATACTGACAAATGGATGTACTTAATGGATCAGGAATTTATATCAAGTTTGCCACCTCGATTAAAGTAAATGTTATCACCACCCGCGCAACCAATGTTCGTTTAATTATATAAATGTCGTTAAACTCTTCGTGTCCAGTATTTTGCTGCTATTGATGTTACTTCTGTCCTAAGTTTGAAGTCCAGCAATATAATGATCTTCCGATCCTACACCCAGTCTGATTTCACATCAATTTTATAGAGTATCCATTGGCACTGAATTCTACTTTTTATCTGTTTTATTCATTATACCTATGCGTTACACCTGTTATGCAGAGGCTTCGGGTTGTTATCGATTTTAGATACCAATTTTCGGCCCGGTACATATTGTTTGATTTTAAATTCATAGAACTGCCTGAGTAAGTGTCCTTCCTATAAACATCTCTTTCCAACGTCGTACCAGTATAAATTAATTTTATATGCAGATGCTGCAATTCGCCAGTTTACTCTTTTTCAATTGTAAACTTCAGTTCATTGGTTTGAATATTTGTGTTTAATAAATTCACTATATCGTCGTCACTATTATTTCAGGAAACTAATATATATTATTTAAGAGTTGAGGATCCAATTTTGGTGCGGGAGATGTTTTGTCTAAAAGAATTTTTCATGAAATACATGAATGTTTGCTGTCGATGTGGATAATGGATGTTACATTGAGACACCTATACGTTTTTAGGACCTTCCTTCTTAAATGTCAAGTAAATTGAAGCAACACACTCATTATCTCTATATGTTTCATTTGAATCTATTTCCCCTTAATTTAACAATTTTTCATTAAGTAAACGTAAAAAATTACCGTTCTTTAGGTAACAGTATATTTGTGTACCTGGATGTAAAATATAGCTTCGTCAACTTGTCACTTACTAATTTATATTGGTCAACAATTTCTACCAAGTGCTGGGAATTCATGTGTTTGATTTCTGTAGTATGAATATTTTCTTATTATTTATTATTATTAGAATAATTCCTTATGTGTTAACAGGTTTAAGAATCCTTACTATACAAAACGTCTTTTTTTCAAAGTATCTCTTTGTATGAGCATGGTGCAATGTCTTGAGTCCAATTCATCGTGATTTAATGTTTAATTTACTTTCCATTGCAACTTTTGAGACTGATCTTTGTTGATTTTCATATATACCTCCATATTATTTATTTTTATTGTAGTCAGCTAGACGCTTCAGAACGTTTGCTTAATTATCCTCCTTCAAATCTACCAGGCTATTCAATGTTAACTCATTCCTGAAACGTTCAAATTTATAATTTAGGTAATTTTTTTCTCGTTCCTGTGCAAGTACAATTGTGGCATTTTCGTATTCAGATTTAATTTTCTCATCCGAAGAATGGGCTGTTTTATCGGCCTTCGTGATTAACTTTTTTTAAATGATCCTGCATTATGGATAACTGTGTTCAAATCTCGATTATGCAACTATAGCTGGTTCTCTATAAGATTCACTGGGTAATGTTTTAACACAGATTTATCTACAGTTGATATATTATAATCTACCGATGGCCGTTGATTGTCAAATGCAGCCAATTTTCTACGCTGTTTAAGTTTTAGTTACCTTAATTGTAAAAATGAAACTTACATTTTATTTGAACAAGAATAACATTTCAGAGAAATACCATCTTCATTCAGATGAAACGAAATGTTAATCCTAAAATGTTAGGAATTAAACAAAACTTAAGAAACAAAATACTAGCCACCGTTGGTACAAGTTTCCGCTTTATTCGGCTGCAAGAATTAAGACTTTTCCCTCTCTCGATGTCATACTTCATATCTTAACATCATTTAAATTATAGACTTTGTGCGATCCTTTGCTGCCGAGTGGCCTCCAGTGAAATTCCTGTTTATTTGGAAAATACAAAGTGTTCCTGCCGGAAAAATTAATAAACATTATGGAGAAAACAATGTTCCAGCAGTAAACAGGCAAGTAGGCAGGCAGACAGCTCCGCTATTTTCATCATCCCTGCTTCTCAATGAGCTAGTCAACGCTAACATATTATGTGATGCCAACGAGGAAAATTCTCGTTTAGGAAAACATAATTTGTTTTGAAAATTTGTATAATTGTATCCTTTTGGTCGTAAAAGTGTTCGTCATAATGCTGTATTTCCGACTGGACACCACTAGTAGTCTGTCCAGAATTTTCTATTGCTACGGGCTTTCAAATCCATGTCTTATCCATAATAACTTTAGCTGGTTGAATTATAGTTGATAAGTTGCTTAAAATTTGGTGTAATTACAAACGAAAACGTGCGTCTAAAAGTGGTTTTTGAGTGTCAAACTTTTAAAAAGTTTCAGCTTACCTGTGAAGTTTTTTTCACCTTCATTACTTTTTTCTGCTTTCGGCTTAGTATTTCGTCTCAGGTATTCCAGTCATCAGAGTTCAACGACCAACCGACGGATGCTACCAACATTCAGATGCTCAATCAGCCCTCCAATCAGCTATCTGCAAATATTCAAATTTCTAGGTAGGAAAATAATCTGTCTTATGCTCTTCACAGCGTCTTTCAATGCTTCTTTTTGTCATGATTTTTCAATTTAAATCTTTGTTAGTCCTGCTGGCAGTTTTATCATAAACACTGAAGGTACTATCGTTTCTCCTTTTCTTTTTTCTCTTTCTCTCTTTCTCTCGTTGTTGATTTTTATAATGGACGTATAATCATACATGAGCGTTTGGGAAATCGAGCAGAAACGTGACTGATGATGCCACCTCTTTAATACAGTTGCGGAACGTTTAATTTGCACAGCAGGCCCCAAATTTCCTTCACTGGCCTTCAAGTGCTCTATTGAAGAGGCTTGGTATATTCGTTCGTATGTCATTCAGACTTCTGAAACCTGTGTTGTCGACTTTGATCTGTGTAATATTTTCAGCTAATTCTTGTATCAAATTCCATTCGGTCAAAACTTAATTTCTTTCACATTAATATGATATAAGGTAATAATCCTCATCAAATTTAATGTAGATCTACAACACTGTAATATACAAAACAAATTCAGAAACATAAATGCAAATTCCGCAGGGTGTCTCAATGGTTAGAGCATCAGATTCAGAATCAGACGTGCCCAGGTTCGAGCCCTGTCCGCAGCAAATTCTGGACAGTACATGATGAGTTCCCAATAAGGACGAAATCAGTTTATTGAATGAATTACCTTTAGAAACACTACAATTATTAGTTTATACTGCCGAATATATGTAAATAATAGGACAGGTGTTTAGATAAATATCGAAACCTTGATATAATTAATTGTTATCCCTACCTGCGCAACCAGTGTTCATATAAGTATTACAGTTAATGTTTGTGGATTCTGGTGATCACTTACTATTCCGTACGTCCAATGTATGTGCTACAGCAAATCCTTGTAAATTTGTAATCTATGAAGGATTTCTGAAAAGTTGTAAATTCATCTTAGGCATCTGGCTTTATGATGCTTTTTGTGCTAAAGATTACGTTAACCTTGACATTCGAGATTCGATTAAAATAACACACAATTATTGAGGCCACAAGTCGCCTGTGAGTGGTTATTTTTTAGTTGGACTTTATTGATATCTTCTATGAAGCTAATCGGGTTTGATCTGTTGTTAGCTTCTGCACACCAGTCTGTTAGCTGTTCGTCTGCACAATTTTCCTCCTGTAGCATTTGCTCTTCTTCGAACATGTGTCCAGAACGGATCTACTTGTCTCGGTTAGCTATATAATTTTTTATGTTTCTCCTGTAGTACTTCGGCAAGCTATTCTTTTAGAAAATGTCTTGTTCGATGAGCAGAGAATGCATTTGTCAAGTCACTATTTTCTTCTAAAATGAGCTAGGTGTTCCAGAAGGCAAGGGTGTTGTATTTTTCTATCGCGAGGAAGAGTTTAATGTCTGAATTGGCTTCGCAGGCTTATTTCATAGTTTAAGATAGGTACTTTCTTTCTAGAATGTACAGTAAGTTATCCGCATCCTTTGCAATTTATACACTAGTCAATTATATATTTCAGGCCCATTCGCTCAAAATGCTGCAATCAAACTCCTGTCAGGAGAAGTGTCCTGCCGCTTTCTATAGTTGCACCATAGCATTGTCGGAGAAATTTAAATTTATGGGAAAATTACGCGTTTTCGTCTTGCTAATATTAAATAGCTTTGGTCTTTAATGTTGATAGGAAAATCTAGAACTTTATTTTTCATCATGTAACACCAGATAGACGCTGTCCTTTTTCAGAGGAAAGCCAAAAAGCAACAATGAATAATCAAAGGATACCACTATTTAGCCATGAATGATTTTCCTCTCTTTTGTCTGCTAGCTCAAATTATTTCTTGATTGTGTTTGTATTTATTACATTTCTTACCGATTGTCGTAGTTTTCCCAGTAAACTTTCTGGCTTCTGTTGCACTGTTTTGATCATTGGAATAACAGACCGCATCGTACTTGTTCCTTAAGCGGTCGTAGTTTCTTGGGTTTTCGAATTCCAGTACAATTTGCAGGGCTTGCTCCTATATATATCTATATATCTATCTATCTATATATATATATATATATATATATATATATATATATATATATAAATTCTGATAACTTTTATTTTATTTCTACATTTATATAACTATACCTTTATTGTGACAGTTAAGTTTATCAGTGCTCATTTTGTTGAGTTATCATTAGTTGTTTAATTTTTTCTAGAACTTCCGTACTCATTCTTAGTAAATAGGCTGCAGGCGTGTTAGTCTGGCGTTTGTTTTAGATTTCTTTCTACTTCTTTTCATTCGCTAGTTTTATTCTAGATTCACGAGCCGACTAATAAGAGCACAAGCATATTTTTATTTTTGACTATTTATTTTGTAAAATTTGTTTACAGAATTCGACGTAATTGTGAATATAGTTACAGAATTTTCTTTTCTTATTTTGCGGTGACCGAACATTAATCAAGTTTAAAAATTTTAAATTAATAGCACTTTTAAATAGTAAACGCCTTATTTCATAACACCTTTTATTTTCATTTTATGTCAAATAACAGTAGTAGACGGGCGAGCGACTATCGAGATATCAATATATTTCAGTATCTTATGCTAGCCGGAAATCAAAATTTGGCTATGCATATATATATATATATATATATATATATATATATATATATATATATCACGACACAAACGGAACAGCAGAAATATAAAATGCAATTCATCTGGAGGCTTGATTTCTTCCTTTCTGGACACACATTGTAGCGGCCAGAATTTTCGCGGCCGTTATTTGGTTAGGGTAACATGTGGTTCGGTGTCATATCATTCATCCTCTAGGCCACCAAGGCTGCGCATAACACACAGTTTTCATAGTTATACTAACTAGTGTTTTTCTTTCTCTTAAAGATTTTAATATAAATATCTGATCTGTCATTATTAGTTTTATACCAAACCACCTGGTATAACACGTTCTGTCTTATGCTATGCCTATTTATACCTACAATGTATATATATATATATATATATATATATATATATTTATATTATCACTGCATTTTTCAATTTAGCAGGGACATTGTTTTTTAGAATTAGACGTAAAATAAATAGTTCAACTATTAGGTTGTGAGCAATAACTACGAGAATCCACATGAACGAAAGACTACCTAAATATATCTTGAACATTAAACCGAAAGCTAGGTAACCTTGTTAGTTTAAGAATGTTTTACTGGAACCAACGAAATGTTTCCGGGTTTAAATTACGGCCACGTCAATTCTAGTCACTACTAGTGAGTGCTCATCGCGAATGAAATCGGCCAATTTGGTAATTTTTTAAACATGCAATATGTAGTTTACCCTGATATATAATTTCCCTCAACAGTTATAACTTTTAGTATATATATATATATATATATATATATATATATATATATATATATATATATATATATATATATGAGCAGATGGTTAACTCTCAAGCCATCAATACAATAATGACCAGATCTCAGACATCACTTTGCAATACAGCAAGAAAGACCTTTACATGCAAACAGACACACACACACAGACACAAACGCATACACACTTACCAATCAGCCAAAACAAGAAATAGAAGTAAAATAAAGTCGGATTTGTTGCCACCTACAAAATCAAATGCAAACCCAGAATCTATATAAATAAAGGATTGTAAAGCGAATTTTTGTAATCTAGAAATAAATGGCCATTATCCACTTTGTTATTAATTTTTTTTTCTTAATTAGAAATATACTGTGTAATATTCGAAGGCAATGGAAATAATAAAGATATATATATATATATATATATATATATATATATATATATATATATATATATATATAGTGAGAGAGCAAAGAGAAAGGGGAGAGAAGATTACAACATGCCAAACAGAAGATGGGTTTTAATGCACTCAGCTTTTAAAAACACACAGTCACATACATACACACACAAATATATATATACATGTATTCTCTTGGTAATCTGTTTCACATATGGATAATTACAAAGAAAGGTTTATTCACCCATGAAGTTGTGCTAAGTTACGTGTTTGGTTATCCTAAATTTGGATTTGGTAAGTTTATGAAATCCGAAATTTTAATTTAAATTTTTGTTATAACAATCTGTGTTCAATGATTGTTTTCATTCATAAATTTTAATATGCTTATGTTCACGCCATTTGGGGTTTGAAGAATGGCTCATTTATGTGAGATACATGTGTATATGTATGCTCATAACTGAGTCTTCGTTGGAGATTCTTCCATAAGTGGCGCAATACAACCGAATAAGCTAGCCCTACGGGGTAGACCTCTCAAGGACCAACACAATCAGCTTAAAGCAGTGGCGCCACGCATTTCTGTTATCCTTTCTTTTTGTGAAAAGTGTGTAAGTAGACAGGGCCGAGTATGCATTTCAACTTTATGGCCGACTGGATCATAATTATTTAAATATAAGAGACAATTGGATCTCAACAGAACCGAGTAGTTTCCTAATCAAGTTTCTACTTTGATTGGTTATGACGATCTGGTCCTCAGGCATATAATTTGTTTTGAGTCGAACCCATAATCATGAAATCTTAACGAATTAGCGTCTACCACTTATTCACAAAAATTTATAGGGCGATAGTAACGTAAGATTATGCTTCATCTGATATTCGTAATTTTATGTTGCATGTTTTTTTATGCAGTCAAGTACATGATAATAATACTGATGAGCTCATCTTCGAAGAATTCGCCCGACTGCGCCTCCACGGAAATGAAGGCGTTGATGAGGAAACCGATGATATTGATGAGACTGGGCTGGATGACTTACTGGAGTCAGAGTTAAAGACACTGAAGATGGCAACTGGAAACGATACAATATCGAAAGGAAGCAACGAAATTTGTATTGGCGGGAACGCTGGTTGAAATTGTGATCCAGTTTAGCACCAGTGTTATCGACCGTTTGTTTAACGGATTAAGCTGTTTGTACATTTTGTAATTGATTCACCTATACAATGAAGCAATCCTCGATTGCGCGGTTGGCGATAATAGAGTTTGCAGACTTGAGATAAACAGCAATATCCATTTTGTCTAATAAGTCGCACAGCATAGATTAACTGACGGTAGTTTGGCAATGTTTTGTGACTGATTAAATTAAATAGCTTCGGTGATTATGTCAAGTCTGCAAACTTTATTTAATGTTCTGACTATAAATTGTTTATATTTTTATACTTTTTCTTAAATTCCGTTCAATTGGCCAGCCTAATGCTATTGACTAATGCATTTTGTTATTGAGCATGCATTGATCATGAAATTGTCTTTTATTAATTGTTTTGGTGATATTTTTTTAATCGTATTTGCTTATTCAATTCTATTATTTGTTAGCATTATGATCTTGCCGGAATTTTTATTTATAAATCTCACATTCATCATTAAGTTAACTTGTACTAGATGTTTTACCAAACTCTTGTCTGAAGCAGATAAACAAGTTGCATTAATGTTGATTTGTTGTACACCTCAAGTTGAAACTAAGTAAAGTCTCTGACAGCATATTTAGCCGAATTAGCAGTGGATCCAGACTTAACTAAACCAGTATGTTCAAATGAAATGGAATAATCAGAATAGTGTCCATAAGCTTGGAATTTGCTATATATTTATTCATTTTATTGGAGTTGCAATTGATCTATTTTATTGGTGCTTTCTGTTTCCGAGCATTACTTATGCTCGTCCGACTTATTTTTGACTCATATTTGATATTTGATATAGTGATTAATAACGTTGAAAAAGGTTATCCATCAACATCCTCCGCAACAAACATTGAACAATATTAACTAATTGGTAAATAACATGTATGGATATGAATGAAAGGTTGCTAATTATACCTACATGTGATTTACTACTCGGCGTTTTATTTATTTTTCTTGATAATTTCAAATTTTAAAATCTACTTTGACTCATTGTAGGCAATATGATTCGTGGTTTTTTAAATTTATTTATGACTTATATTTTATGTGTAAACTATTGTTTAATTTTTGTCAGATATATTAAAACGTGTAAAGGTCATGCTATATTAAATCGATTATATCTTGCATTTGAACCAGAATTTAACCGAATCTCCGTGATAATTTTACAACTATATAGCCTATTGGTCATTAAATTACTTTTAAGTAATTTGTCACTGTGTCAACCTGCAATTAGATCTTTGAATATATTTCGCTTATTTGGATGTGTTTACTGTTTCCCTTGATTTATTTATTGATCCTAAATTTGTATTCGTTCCTTTTCTATATTAGGGCGTTTATGGTATTTTAAGATTGTGTAATTTACCAGTCATATTTTATGCGCTGACTTATTTTTTAAATTAACTTTTCTATTTGCACGTTTTCCTAGTCTTTAGCGTGAATTATTGTTGTGCACTATAGGCTTGTCTTATAAGCCTATCAGTTCTTCTGTAAAGTTACATTGTTAATTTGTATAAGTATTCGTGTCGCTATTTGCAACGTCATTTTGTTATTTTATTTGACAATCTGTGATGAAGATTTTAAGCAAGCTAAGTCTTACTATATTCCGAGTTAGCCGTGATCCCTCTGTGAATGATTTTTGCACAATTAAAATATTTTAATCTGTTTTTGAGAAGTGCTTTTCTTAACGGATGCTCAATGCCCATTTCGAAGAAACCTCTGAGGTCTAGTCTTCGTTTAATCGAGGCTAATTTGACATTATCAGTGCTAAATTTAGTTTTGCTTTTTTTTAAGAGCTATTGCGCGTGTACTGTGGGTATTTCTTTGAAGTTTTGCGTTGGAAAATTCAAGCACTATCGAAATAATCATGTGTACCCGTAGGCTGGATACCGTAGAAATATGAAAACTTGACTCTGGGCAGGCTTGAATAGTAGTCACGATAGCCATCTTTTCATAGACTTAACTGGTGCAGAATACAAGTCTGTTGTGAAATCTCAAGTTCAGCATACTGTGTCGATTTTATGCGCAGGGTAGCAACATCATGCCAGTTTGAAGTTCTTTGCGGCTAGTAGATGAATCTGTGACGTTAGGTTCGGCATGCAGGTCATGTAGTGCTGTGGGCATTACTTTTAGTTATATGTTAGGCTAAGTTGTCATGTTAAACTGCTAACCGTATTAGCGTATCTTGCGATTGTAGACATTTTATGTCCTTGTATATTTTTATTGTGTGCTCTTGCTTAAATGGTTTCTGTTGTCCTATTTTTTTCGGTTTACCCGAACTTTGGCTGAATTGCTTGCTAAAAGCATCGTTTGCGGCTACGCTGCCGAATTTCACTCGAGCGGCCGTTTGCGAATGTAAAAACTGGGAACTTGACTTCACTTCTCGCACATTAGCACCTGCACTGATTCAGAGTAAATCAAGACTTAGGCTAGGAGAAATTCAATGTAACACCCAACAAAATCAAACATGAGCTGAAGTGTGAGCTGAGCGCACATTTTTAGTTTAGATTTGCTTCATATTTATGCTTTGATCGTTTCTATGAATAACGCAGCAGACGCATGTAAATTCTCCAATGTGTGAACAAATAAGTACTTCTTTGTTCAATTGTTTTTACATTTGACTTCATTTGAATAAAATTGCGTGAACAGCTTTTTGCACATTTCAATTTTACCCACATCTAAAACAAACATTTTATGTGCACATGCTTGTGATCGAGAGTATTTTAACAGACGTGTACGCTTTTTTATAATGTATTTACACATTGAGTAATTTCTATAAAAAGTGATTATTTAAAAAAAATATATTTATATAAATTATGATCTAAATATCACATTTCACTGTATTAAAAAAATCGTGTTACTTCGAGTGTTTTGTTTTGCATTTTTAATTGAATGTGAGGATTCGTCTTCAGCATATTACCAAATATGTCATATTAAGGAAAAATCACGTAGAGCCTGGAATAAACATTTGTGTGCAATCAATTCCAATTATATTTTGTAGATCATTGCGTTTTTTTCTGTATACACCTATCTTTACATGCTATGCAGCTCATTTAAATATTTTAAAAATTTACCAATTATTCTCATCATCATCGTCATCATCATCATCATCGCCACAGACAGTAGTACAACAGTATTTAATAACTGAGCCTCACTGCAAAATAACCATGAGCAAAAGGGAAAAAGAAATTTGAAAAAAATTTAATTGAAGAAGACGAATAAAATAATATTTAAAACGGTAATCAAACATCCACGGGCAGTGATTTATGAAGTGAAGGATCTAGATCATATGTAGAGCCTTACCTAGGTAACACACAGAAATGGTGCAACCTCTGTTACCGTATGAATATGTGCTTATAAATATACATATATGCGTATTCTTTATAATGTACATGCCTTTTTAATTTTACACATTATATTTATAATTAGGAAGAAAGAACACATTAATAACAAAGTGAATAAAGGCCATTTATTTCGTGAATACTAATCATCTCTTGTACAATCATACATATTTATACATTTTGGGTTTTCAATTGATTATGCTAGTGGTAACAAATCTGACTCGTTTTTACTTCTGTTTCTTGTTTTGGCTAGTTGGTAAGTGTGTATGCGTTTGTGTTTGTGTGTATGCGTGTTTGCATGTAAAGGTCATTCTCGCAGTATTGCAAAGTGATATCTGAGATCTGGTCATTATTGTTTTGATGGCTTGAGAATTAACCATTTGTGCGCATTGTTCACTGTTACATGTACGAGTGCTATTTTTCCCAGTGTAGTTGATCGTTTCACCTTGTTACCTACCTAGTATAATCAATTGAAAACCCAAAATGTATAAATATGTATGATTGTATATAGAGATGATTAGTATTCACGAAATAAATGGTCTTTATCCACTTTGTTATTAATGTGTTCTTTCTTCCTAATTATAAATATATATATACATATACATATATATATATATATATTGTTGCGATATCGTATATTTAGCTTCACCCTTATTGGACAGTTCCTCAATGGATGCCTGGGTTGCTGAGGTCAGGGATCCTATCCAGTTCAATTTGGGCAGTTCCTCGGTAGATACGAGAATTGCTAATTGGTATTTCCGACCGTCTTCTCTTCCTGTTAATCACTGCCTGGCGTAAAATTTTTAAGTGGAGCAGTTTAACATTCTTTTTAAACATTATTATTTCAATGTTTGGTCACTCGCTTGATCATTTAAACTTATATTTTCATGACGATTTAAATCATTAACACTTACTAATTATCCTAACATATACTGCTTGGTCAATTCGTGAGGTTGTTACTCAGTAAAATTGATTGAGAACTGTCGTAATCAGCGCGTGAGTTGATCCAGCTGTGAACTTGTGGAAATTAGTTTTTGCACAAATTTAAACACACGTACTCCCGCGATCATCACCAGAGACAGGCAACTGACTTTCGGTGATAATGCTGCAACATACATGGTGTATTCATCCTGTTTGTCATGCCATGATGAGGAACGTCTGACAGTCATTTTGTTGTTGTGCGTCTAGTGAAGACAATTGGGTCTGTGTTGATTTCAACTCCGCAAACTTTATTTGAAAACTTTTTAATTCATTTCCGCACAGTCAATAACGGCGTAATCTGATAATTCTACCAAATGTTATGCTGCTATCATCTATCCACTGAGCTTGCCAAGCTTCTATTTAACCTTTAAAGTGGTCTAAGAGAAGCTAAAAAATATTGTGTGTGTTCCTGTGATAACCGAACTGTGTAATTAACAAGAAACATTCTAAGAATCGTGGTTCCAAATATTTTTCATTTAATGATATAGTGTTGCTCCGGTTTTGCATTCGATTTTTTGATTACTGGTCCCTGCATTTTGATCCACATTATCCTTTCCTTGATATAATTTAATTATTAGACAATACGAACAAACATCCGTACATAAAGGGCCAGGTGTTTATATCAAGTGTGAAACCTTGACTGTAATAATTGTTATCTTCGCCCGCGCAACCACTTTTTGTTTAATTTTATAAATGTTCATTTCAATACCACTTCCAAATGTAGCGGGGTGTCTGTTCTAAAATGACAGATTGTGGGTGGTTAGTCGGAATTTTGGGTCTAAATGGATGCCGGATAAACTCAACCTGAAGGAAAGGCTAACCAATAATCAATAGTTTGTATACAACAGAAAATTGTGTATTGTGCGGCAGTGAGGCTCAGTGGTTAGAGCACCAGATTGCGGTGCAGACGTGGCCAGGTTCAAACTCTGTCCTCGACGAATCCTAGACAATTCGTGAACAGTTCCCAATAAGGACAAAACCGATCTACAGAATGAATTGCCTTTTCTACATTACATAATGCTTATTTTATTCTGATCAATTTATGTATTTAATGGGATTAGCGTTCACATCAAGATAGGGAACTTGTCTAAGAGTATAACAAGAATGCTCATCAACAGCACTCTTTTTATTCTTTCCAAAACTTGTAAATTTAACAATTTAATGTATAATTTCCATCTGAATGAGCAATGATCTGTCACATTTTAGCTATTTCTGTTAAATTGCCGGAACCGCGTTCAATTAAGTTAGCAATTTCTTGCCTGTCTATATGTCAATTAGCAGTCACTCGACCTCAACATTCATATGTTTAACAGTCACGACATCATATTCGCATTAATTAAATTAAAAACATAATTTTTCATGCGACACACGGTGTTCCGAGCGCTTGCATAGCGTTTAATTAAGAGATAAGCTCCATATTCAAAACATGGAAATAAGCTTAAACTAATAAAAACTTAAATCCAATCTTTTACCTGTTTCTTCGTAACTAGTTAATTTCAATTTATCAAACTGCAATGTTTACGTCGTTTTCTGTTGATAAATTATTCTCATCTTTATTCTCAACAAGTTAATGATGAAACTCTTCTGAGCAAGAGCCTTCATAATAGCGTATATTTTCTTTTGGAGAGTACCAATAAAATATATCTAATTCGAATATCTGCACATTCAAAAGTCAGAACAAAGCAGACTAAATTAAACTCAGGCAGAGAATGAAACAAATTTAAAACAAATAGGTGGAATAATTTAGCGAAATTCGTGTACGGACAATTCACCTTTTCACTCTTAATTTTAATCCTCTTGGGCCTATGTCTTGTTTTTTATGTGTAAATATTTCATCCTTTTAATAATATTCTAGCCGAACATACCATTTAAATGATGCTTGTTCCCTATTATGTTAGAAATTCACGCTGGCTAATTAACAAACACCAAAAATCGATACAGAGTCTATATAGAAATTCGTTGTTTGAAGGACAGGTTTCCTTATTATTTTGTGATTTTGATAAGTCTGCACGTTGCATGAGTGTTCCTACTAACAGGAGAATGGGTGAAAGCGACTTATGGTGTATTCAAGGAGTCAAATATTCTGGAAAGATAGTGGCCACTGCTTGTACGGCGAACTATATAAGGGAAGGAAAACTGAAAATATAATAGGCGGATGGTGCTCTTCATCACTGGATAGCTGACCATTTAAGAGCAGGATGCCTGGGTACAAATCATCCATCCGCAATAGGGATGAACGACCTGGTACTATTTTGTAGCCCGCAGAAATTTATAAATAAAAGAATCAGTAAAGCTTCTGTGCTGCATAGGCCGGCGCCCAATATCACAACAGACGCCTTATTTGCTGTCTTATAGATTGAATAAGCGAAAACGGCTTACTCAAGACGAGGGTAAATTTTGGGCCTCTACGGAGGAATGCATATTCTGTAATTTTGTGGACGAAACAATACAGTCATGTACTCGTCCGAGTGTGGATTAATATAGCGCTAACTTCAAACCCTCGGTTAATATCTGGCGGTTTCTTCTATACCAACGGCAAAATCTGAAAAAACTGTGATCATATTCATGAGTTAGAGGATTAAGTCGGAGGAAGATGACTGGCGACGCTAATTCCTTTATCTTGCATCCAAGTGTGATGATTTTACCCTTGCAGATTTGACGGTGGCATATTATCTTACTCAGACCGCCCATATTCCGGTAAGCAGACGATGGTTGTCCCCTGTCCAAGATGCGAGAGTGAACCGTGGGTTTTCTACCGGCTCAATCAATGGTTCTGACCGCTTGACTCATTACAGATCCACTTCATGTGACCAATCGTGCACAAAGTCTATCAGAAACAGCCATGATTCCAATGAGCCACGTGCAATTATAACAAAACGTACGAAATAGCATTTGAAACGCTATGAGTTTGAAGTTTAAGCAAGCCACGGCTTGACATTAGGAGATAAAACCTGAGAATTTCTTTCTAATTCAACACACGAAATCTGCTGTGAGGCTAAGAGCAGATCGCACTCTAGTTCGTTAGCAGCGAAATCGTTTCGCAGCTAACGACGTGAATGTTGAAGAACGACATTTGCTTAACGGTGCAAGTGAGTGGGAAGCAGCGTTGAAACTTACAAGCTGATTCAGATCCGACGTATTAGCAATGATCATACATCTCAGAATGTACAGGTGCCATGTGCTTTAAATGATCAGCTCGTCCAATACCTCCAGAATCTCCTTAATCTTTCGTATTTCAAGCAGCGTTGTTAGAGAAAGAATAAAAAATTATTTCTTTTGAAAATGTAGTAGGGACTTTAAATCTCGTGAGGGCGTTCGCTCTGAATTCAATGAAAGAATGCTTCAAACGGATCTGATTGTGCTTGTCACCACACTCGGGTGGGATGAATCGGTCCAAAATGAATAGAATAGAGTTATTGTGGTGCCCATTTACGAATAGACTTCCATTAGCACTCGTGTCGAATATCGTACTATCGGTTTGCTCTGAACTGAATCTAACAAGGCCACTGGTGTTATTTATAAAAAAGATTTATGCAAAAAGGTAAAAGCGAACTAGGCTAACGGGAACAAGGCTTCGACTGGTAACAGGAGGCCTAGACCAAATTCGTGTATTCCGTCACAAAATTTAGTTAAGTCAACGAACCCGAAAGTTGCTTTTCTTGAATACTCGAGCGCATTTTTATTCTGTGTCTAGCGAGTCGTAAACTAATTCGTTTAAACTAAAGCTCTGGTGACATTGGGCGATTGGTCTTCTCCTGAGATTTTAAGTTGATTTCATTTTGATGCTGTTGCACTTGGCAAAGTATGCAGATCACTTTAGAATCGATGGTCTATTTTACAGAACATCATATCCGAGGAATTAAAGTCAACCATAATTTAGATTCTCCTCTATGCTTCGAAGTCTTAGGGGATGACCAATTATAGCCTCTAGAGCCCGAACACAATAGTTTGGTTTAGGTTATCGCCAGCTGAGCGTCAGGAGGCATAACTCAAGAGCAGAATTTAAGATGAGACCACTTCTATTTGGTCACTATTTGATGTAGCAACAGTATCGAATCTTGTTATGAAAGTTATGTAGCTTAGAGGGTAGAGAACACGTTTGCACGCAATTATGTAATAGTTTATGTGTACCTTATAACAAGTTAGTTCAAATAGGACCAGGTGGATATGCCAAAGTTAACTAGAACAAAATATACACTTTCTTGTACACATGTATTTCATGCTTATCGGAGACTCATCAGTATGAGCCGGTACTATGTCCTAAAGTCACTATATATTTGGTCGATGGTGTGAGGCAGTTGCACGATGCAATGTCCTAGAAATGCGTTTATTAATACAGTAGTAGTGTCAACTCTATAAAAAGTTTTAGAAATTTGACTTCAAAGACAGATCAGTATATGTACAGAACATGTGAAGGGTACCGACACCACGATATCGAAGATAGGCTAAATTTCATCCAAATTGTGAAAAAACCATTATGAACACCCATTAGTACAACAATGCCTTCGTTGACATCGGTTATTACATCGTGATAATCACGACATCGTTACATAAAACATATACTAGTTCTACATACTCTTACTGATGAGTCGACATTAAGCACGAAATTCATATGTACATGAGACGATACATTTTTTTCATGCTGACTTTGGTGTATCCTTTTGATCCTATTTGAGTCTATTTATTAGGAATCGTCGATTGCTTACGTTTGCACACTGTAAATGAAAGATGTTTACATACCCTGCAAGATAGATTACCAAGGAAGGTCCAGTAAATAGCTGAAATCGCAGGAGAAAGCCAGCTATCTCGTTGGCAGATACTAATATTCAGACATCAACGTATCCAAACGGTTCAGGAGATAGATATGCGCAATGTTTTGATATTTTATTGTCAATCAAGTTACATTGTGGGGGTCTTAATAATGTTTCCCTATTTGCACGGGTTCTTCTGGCGTTTACCGTCCAAAATATAGACTTTCGATCACGTGATTTTGTATGTATATAACAGTTAAATACTGTTTGCTCAAACCAAATTCAACACACTAACTCACTTCTCTCTCTCTCTATATATATATATATATATATATATATATATATATATATATATACTGAGTCTGTAAAGGATAATAATACCTATGGCTATTGTATCAGTAAACGACACTAACATTATAGTACCGAAATGGTACATGAAACTGACACTATGGTTGCCGAGTCGGTACATGGTACCAAAATTATGGATATCAATGTATGCCAAAGTTCACCGAAATTGAGAATTAATACTACTTCTGAACAATTTTTTCTCCAGTATAACAGTTAAGTATTGTTTGTTGCGGTGAAATAATAAATATGCAAGTATGTAATAGGTGTTGCGAACCTAATAACAAATTAGTTCAGTTGTGACCAGGAGGATAAACCAGAGGCAGCATGAACACACATGGATATCCATCATGTTGGTACCATGTACCGACTCAGCAACCATAGTATTAGTACCATGTACTATTTCGGTACTACAATGTTGGTATCGGTTACTGACACAATAGCCATAGTGTTAGTATCCTTTACAGACTGGGTATATATTTTATATAGAGATAGTTAGCGTTGAAGTCGCATTGTCGAGACTTTATATGATGTTTGCTTCACTACTGCACGTTTACACATTTGTCTAAGAGATAGTACAGTCCTTGAATTGCTTATACCAGTTTCCGATAGTAAATTATTTAACATAAAAATATAAATTTAAAAGTATTTTATAAAAAATGTACTTTAGATTGCTCACTTCTCAAACAAATTTAAATAAAAACATTATTAGAAAAATTTGTGGTTTGTGAATTTCCTTTTTGAAATTGTGCTAATTCTTCGTTCAGAAAAGGCATATTATTGTTAGATAAGGAAAATATAAAACAACGGGTAGATATGACAACATTAATAAATCACATTTAGATCGTCATTCATTGGAAACTCGTCAAGCTATCAATTGACATATATTTAAACAGACTCCACTTTTCCACTGCACCTGTTCATCAGATTATACTGGGAGTCGACTGGAAGAAAATCTCGAAAAACCATAATGAACCCTAAATCGGTTAAATTATATTTGGAAAAAAGGTTTGGAGAATTCCGTTCAATTATTGAATAAAATGTTCGTTTATAATTTCTATGCAAATCGGCTAATCTGTATAAATATTTACAAAGCTATTATTACTTTCCTGTTAAAATAGTTCATTTATCAACAGTGTCTTTGTACAATTAATTCTACTTAAAAACCGTTTCTTTATTTCTTTTATTTGTTTGGATTACTCTAATTGGTTTCTTCATACATTTCAACAATTAGCTTTATTATTTTATCTCTCAACCAATTTAATGGTATGCTTACTTGTTTTCTTGTTTTGTATCTCCTACTTATATTTTATTTACTCCGTGTGTTTCTTTAATTAGTCATAAACTTACTTACCTTTGATCGATTCATCAATTTTTGTTGGCTTGTGAATCGTAGTATGTCTTAAATAATCTATCTTATATCAACATAACGACTTTTAAAGTCCTTTAACGTCATATTATCTTCGTTCCCCTCTTAATGACATGGGAGTGTAACTCAATAATTGGTTTGTTGCCGATATGATAAGACTACTGCTAATGCTATTTTATGCTTCAAAAATTCGTTCTTGCATGAATTTATAAAATTTTATAATTTGCGAGTGCGTCTTACTTATTTGTAATTTACTAATGCGGGTTATCCAACCTGACAACTTCATTAGTTTGTTTTTTAAAAGTTTAGATGATGGGTGAACTGAAGAATGCGGCAGTCAATGGCCGAAAATCAGGTAACATTTAGAGAATTCTTTTACCATGAACTGCGGCTCGAAAGCTGTTTCCATCATTGTGCTGATTGCTTCATCAAAATACGTCCGCTTCTGCGAGGTCTTTCTGTTGAATTCATGTCAGTCCTATCTAGGGCCCTTGGTGCGCTCTCGATCTCAACGGTGGCTATTGCTACATGTGGTTTGTGGATTAATGAGCGTCTCGCGGAAAAATTCAGCTGACACGAAATATTGACAAAATATTGGAGAACAAACCAGTTACAGTAATAAAAGTAAGGAAAATTGAATTTATTTCTCAAAAATTACAAAAATACAAAACTCATTGCGGAAAAGTGAAGCACATTTATCATTCACAATGAAAAATGGAAATTTCTAAAATTAAGAAAGGATTTAAATTTTCATCTTTTCCTATGGGAGGGGATCATAGACTAAATAAATTAGCCGTACATCATTCTTGTTTAAATAATTTTGCCATTGTTTTAAAGTTAATATAGTTTCATATGAAGAATACTTCGGAATTAAATTATCTGCTGAAGTTATGCAATCACGAAAAGTAACTTTATTATGGGTTCGTATCATCTACCTTTTGGGACAGAAACGTGATAGTTACCGCATAATAAAGTTGCCTAAACTGTAAGAGAGTAGCATAAAACGCAACAAAACAGACCATGATTATATAAAATATAGCAGAAAAATAGTTTATGAGCATTAATTTGAAAAATAATAGATAAAATTGTGTGAAATATTTTGTAAAGTTTACAATAAAAAAGAAGAGATTTGTAAATTGTAAACTAGAACATAATCTAATGGAAACGAGTGATAAGAGTAAGATGAGAATATACAAGAACAGATTTGAAAAAAATATGAAATGAATGCGAAAAATGTAAAAAATACAAAAACTGATATTGCTTAACTTTGTGCAATGAAACGAATTAAATGGATATAACACACTTTGTGCACTGAGCAAATTTCCACCTTACTAAACAATGTCCTGACATAGCCCTATTTCTAAAAGCAGTCACACATTAGAATCTAATAAGCTACTAAAACAGCGATTAAATGAACAAATAACACCCTGGGGACCAAAAGTACATCTTCAGCTTATTAAATATTTTGGTCAAAATTCTCTTTCAGTCATTTAACTTAAGAAATTTATATTTAAAAATCTTTAAATCAAGTTTGCGTGCTTGATATAAACACCAATCCCATTGTATTTAAACAGTCGTCGAACAACATAACAAAACTACCGCCAGTCGCACGTAATGACGCGTTTCGACCTTCCATGATCATCATCAGAGTACACATGTCAAACTGACTAGCGAGAATAAAACTGCAATTATATATATATATATATATATATATATATATATATATGGAAAGCAAAATTGGATACGCGGCTCTCACTTCTAGTAGTCTCGCAAACATCGTGGTTGACTGGAAATGCTGGTTGCAAATTTTCTATGCACTCACGAACATTAACTTTGTGCGAATTTCGCTACATACACATATAGGTATGATCTTTGCTAGTCAGATTGCCGTCGTGCTCTAATGTTGATCATAAAAGGTTTAAATACGCCAGTACGTGTGATTGGTGGTTGTTTGGTCTTCTTCTACGAATAGTAAAATACAATGGGATTAGTGTTTATATCAAGCTCGCCAATTTGATTTGAAGAATTTTTACCACAACCCTCGCATTCATTGATTGTTTTATTGTATTACATTTGAAATTTTTAGGATAAAAGCTTTACAGATGACGTGCCTAATAATAATTTGTCTCATATAGGATCAAGGATATATGCAAATTTCAGTAGGAGGAAACGTTAAACTTCTAGATTTTGGTTTATAGTTTATTCATCATCATATCACACCATATGTTATTACGTCTTTGACATATCATCTTATTCCCACATGGAATAAATTATAACAAAATAATAATAATCATCGCCTTTCGCGTTATCTATCATTTGACTTCATTACATCGATATTCCGATGGTTACTTCCTACAATTTTGGTAGCGGTATTTAATAATAGCCAATAAGGTAAAGAATTGAAGAATAAGATTTCGATAAAATGCAGTTTATCTCTCAATTTATATTAAAACTCATGTATTTTAAGGCAATTATAGATGTTTAAACTTCTGAGGGTGTATGCCTGTCTATTCGTACGTGGGTGAGTAGGTGGTTTTAAGCAGACATGAGAAATTTTGAGCCATGTATACTTCGATATGCAGATTTAAAATATGTATCTGTAATCATAAATGTGATTTCATTAAATTTTGACGTTTTTATCATTCGAAATATTGATTAAGCCGACCAGAGTATATGCTAACATTAATATTTAAATGTTGTTTAACAAAAGGAAAAGTTTAAAATATCCCATTAAGTGCTAATTATTTAAACATTTTAAGGCCAGACCAATGTATATTTCCTTGGTTTTCGTCAGTTTGTGGCCAAGTAAATGTAATTAAGTTTTCATTTAGGTTCAGAATATGAAAGGAATACGAGCGAAGATACTTTTAATCAGTTAATGCTTCGCCTTTTGCTAATTGAGCGGATAAATATAAAATAAAAATGGGCACAATGCGAATGTAAAATGTTTATATTATTTGCAGATATCCGAGCAGCGGCATTCAGATATATATATATATATATATATTAATTTTCAGTCCATTGGCAAGATTTTGTGTGTATATAACCAGTATAAACTCAATATAGCTTCAGGTGGCAATGATATCATATCTTATACAAAAGTTCTGTCCTTATTGGGAGCTATTCAAGGACTGTAGAGAATTTTCCGCGAACAGAACTCGGACTGGAGCACAATTGTTTTTAATTCTGTTTATCTGGCAAATGCGCCATCAGCACTGCCCTCTACATGCTATTTTATACCGTGTGCCAACTTTTTTTGTTTAATTAGACTTTTACTCAGGCGAAACCTATTTAGAATCTCTCAAGTACAGTAGCTCTATCTAGATACTCCCGTTCTTTCATTATACATCAGACATCATGCCATTTGAGGAAGTTATATTCAATTGAAGTCAAATGACAGGCTTTTAATTATATATATAGTCATAATACCCTTTCCATTTGTAAAATTAAAAAGAAATTTTTTTCAGATACAAGAATCGTTTCTTTCTCAAGTATTTACAAAAAATATCTCTTTGTATATAAATTGAAAGGGAAAACAAGGTGGAAAAATATATACACGGAGAGAGTGTGAAACAAAGAAAACAACCGATTAATTGTTACATCACCTCCAATGCCTCAACATGCTTCTTCTGCTTGCATAAATCCGGCTGCAATTTTTTTTTATCCATGAAGCATCGTATATGCTAATTATCTTAAATGCTATATCTGGAGACCATACGTGTGAGGTTTCAACGATGCATTGCGCAATGTCAGACGTGCATTCACCATTTCTTAAAAACAGGCGTTTAAGTTTAAATGTTCTTTCATTCAAATAATAAATCGTCTGGCCGATCGGCCTAGGTAAGTTGATCGACAAATTTAGGATTTATTTTCGTAAAGAATATTTGACGTCGAAATTAACGGCTGCTTCTCTTTTATTGCTAATAAAAGCAGATGTGTTACCCTAAATAACACTTTTAATTTAGCTGCATTAAATGTTCGTGTTAATGCCGCTTCAACTTTCTTTTCGGCTATTCGGGAAACTACATCCCTCTAAAATGGGACGTTCAGGTAGTCGGCTTTCTTTTCAGGTTCGAAATATGCCTATTTCTGTTGACTTCTCCTTTTAATAATTGATTCAATCAATTGTCTAGGATAGCAATTAGACATTAACTCGTTTATTGCTTTGTTATATTTGCTGACTTTTGAATCTAGATTAACCAATCTGTCGATTGTTGAAAAGCATCCACGAACTGTTGATAATTTATATCGAAACGGCACAAAACTGCTGTAATGCAAAAACTATGCAGACCAGATTGGTTTAGGGTAAATTTTTCTATTAAATTTACCATTAGTATCTTCCCCCTGGTAGAACATCTAAAAAAGACAGCCTATCATCTTTCTAATGCTCTTAAGTGAAACCGATATTTTTATGTGCTTTAATGTTACGTTGAATCAATGTTGGTGATGCGACCTGTACTTAAGAACATTAAAAATATCATCCACGTATCGTATATTTTAAGCACATTTGCTTACATCATTCCTTAATGATGTGTTCTTTAGACACCCTAGAAAAATCTCAGCCAATACTGATGAATGAGATCTCTTCATTGCCAAAACATCAGTCTGTTTATAAATAATTCCATTAAAACGAAACCGTACGTCTTTTTTGCATAATAATATTTGCTTACGTAGAGCGTTACCCGACATCAGAGATGCTAATATCTTGAAGTATGTATTAGGTGTTGCGAAACTAGTAACAAATTAGTTCACTTGTGACCAGAAGGATAAACCAAAGGCAGCATGAACGGAAAGTATAATCTCATGCACATTCGTTTCGTGCTTACTGGCGACTCACCAGTAGGAGCCGGTATTACGCCTTTTAACCACTATATATTTGGTAGAAGAATGTGGAATAATAGGACGGTACAATCTCCTAGACGAATGTGTAAACCTGTAATAGTGATACTAACATAATCTAAAGTCAACGACAATACGACTTCAATGCTAACTCACACTATATAATATATATACCGAGTCTGTAAAGGATACTAACACTATGGCTATTGTGTTAGTAGCTGATACCTTTTTTGAAATCGATGAGTACCGGATACTAACACTATGGTTTCCGAGTCAGTACATGATACCAACCTGATGGATATAAATTTATGCTAAAGTTCACCCAAATTGAGAATTACAACAATTTCCGAACACCTGTTACTCCAGTTAAACCATACACTCTGGCCTTCATCGATATCAGTTATCACATTTCGCGGTAAGCATGACATCATTCAATTCAATATATTAAAGTTAAATACTGTTTGTTGCGAAGAACTAATATATATGCAAGTATGTATTAGGTTTTGCGAACCTAATAACAAATTAGTTCAGTTGTGACCAGAAGGATAAACCAAAGGCAGCATGAACGGAAAGTATAATCTCATGCACATTCGTTTCGTGCTTACTGGCGACTCATCAGTAGGAGCCGGTATTACGCCCTTTAACCACTATATATTTGGTAGAAGAATGTGGAATAATAGGACGGTACAATCTCCTAGACGAATGTGTAAACAAGCAGTAGAGTAGCTAACATCGTATAGTCTCGAAAATGTGACTTCAACGCTAACTCACTCTATATAATATATACCGAGTCTGTAAAGGATACCAACACTATGGCTATTGCTTCAGTAACCGATACCAACATTGTAGTACCGAAAAGGTACATGGTACGAACAATATGGTTGCCGAGTCGGTACATGGTATCAACATGATGGATATTAATTTATGCTAAAGTTCATCAAAATTGAGAATTACAACTATTTCTGAACGTCTGATACTCCAATAAATCCACACTTTCTAGCCTTGATCGATATCAGTTATCACATTTCACGGTAAGCATGACATCATTGAATTCAATATATAACAGTTAAATACTGCTTGTTGCGGAGAACTAATATATAAGCAAGTATGTATTAGGTGTTGCGAACCTAGCTACAAATTAGTTCATTTGTTACCAGAAGGATAAACCAAAGATATCATGAACAGAAAGTATAATCTTATTCACATTCGTTTCGTGCTTACTGGCGACTCATCAATAGGAGCCGGTATTACGCCCTTTAACCGCTATATATTTTGGTGAGGATTGTTGGAGTATAAGACAGTACAATCTCCTATATGAATGTGTAAACCTGCAGTAGATTAGATAACATCGTATAGTCTCGACAATGAGTCTTATTCTACATTCCTCACCCAAATATATAGTGGTTAAATGGCGTAATACCGGTTCCTACCGATGAGTCGCCAGTAAGCACGAAACGAATGTGCATGAGATTATACTTTCTGTTCATGCTGTCTTTGGTTTATCCTTCTGGTCACAAGTGAACTAATTTGTTACTAGGTTCGCAATACCTAATACATATTTGTATATATATATTAGGTCTCCGCAACGAACAGTGTTTAGATGGTAATGTATTGTTTTACCGCTTCGACTATAATATCAATGGTTTCATCAACTGGAGCATTTGTAAACAAAGAAGTAACACTAAACGACAACATAATCTTGTTTTTCACATTTATATCTTAAATTCTATTAACAAACTCAAAAGAATCGGCAACCGAATAATTAACTAATAGTTTTCGTAATGGTTCCAGTATACGAACTAACCATTTAGCCAGTGCATGAAACGGAGAATGGACCATTGATAATATGGTTCTCATTAGACAACGTTTTTGTGTGCTTTTGGCAATCGTACATTGTTTGTGTAGACGATCCAACTGACTTCAGCTTCTGTGCAGTGGCCTTATCAACTAAACTGGCATCAGTCAAGATCTTAATTTCATTTATTACTATGCACTCCACTTAATCTATTTCATATGACTTATCGTCTAGACGCGCGAATTTTGTAATGTGATTGAGTAAGTTTTCCATTTTTTAATCAGACGGATTTGTCCTTTATAACAACACACTTGCCCTTATCAGCTCGTAATATTCTGATGTCTGCATTTCTGCTGACATCTTTAAGCGCATTTAAATGTTGTTTTGTCAATGCATGTTGTTCTGCGCATCTGGACTATTTCAAATGTGAAGCCTGATCAACTGAAGTAGCCTAGAATCAATTTTTATAATCAATACTTGTTGGTTCTGGGTCGGCTGTTTGTTTAAATGGCAACTCAAAAGCTGCGTCAAAATCAACATCGATAGCTGCTCCACTGATAGCTGATCGATTAGCGTTTTTAATAAATTAATCACGCGTTTATCCATATCTTACGTGCTAGGTCACACTCTACGTAATTTTATCTTATTATGCACGAAAGACGTACGGTTTCGTTTTATTGGAAGCATGTATAAACAGATTGATTATGTGGTAATAAAGGACCCTCTATCACCAGTGTTGGCTGAGATTTTTATAGGGCATCGAGAGAACACATCATTAAGGAATGACATAAGTATATGTGCTCAATCTATACGGCAAGTGGATGGTATTTTTATTATCCTTAAGAAAGGGTCGTAATCACGAATATTGATTCAAAGTTTAAACAAAGCGCATATGAATATCGGTTTCACGTCAGAGCTCGAGAAAGATGATGATAGATAAAAAGATTGCAGCTGGATTTATACAAGCAGAAGAAGCATATTCAGCCATTGAGCTTAAACTGGAGGTGATGCACGCAATTGTTTGTTTTTTCACTTATTTCACTCTCTCCATGTTTACATTTTTCTATTTTGTTTCGCCTTTCAAATTTGCAGATACTTAAGAAGAACATGAAAAAGACACGGTTATTTTATATGATAAAATTTCTTTTTTTTAACATGGTAATAATTCTAAGAACTTTATTAAGTTTCGCAATCCAAAAGAATATATATATATATATGCTATCAGTATAAACCATTTATATATAATAAAATATTGTTATTGTAGCCTAAATATAGCATTAATTACTAACGCAACTTATATATATATATTCTTTATTATGTCCATTGCCTTCGAATATTACACAGTACAGTTTTTATTTGGAAGAGAAAACATATTTAATAACAAAGTGGATAGTGGTTGTTTTGTTTTGAGAATACGCAGCAAAAAGTTACAATCTTTCATTGTAATACATCATGGATTTTGTGATTAAACGAACATTGGTTGCGAGGTTGGTGATAACAATTTCTATAATCAAGGTTGCGATCTTGATATAACCATCTGACCCATTGGTTTCATACATTTGTTAGTATAAACTAATAATTGTATAGTGTAGAAAAAGAAATTCATCAAGTACACCGGTTTCGTCGCTACTGGGAACTCATTACGAACTGATCAGAATTTGCGCGGGCAGAACTTGCACCTGGGCACTTCTGCTAAAGAATCTGGCGCTCTAACCACTAAGCCATTCTGCCGTTTGAAAGGCAATTCATCCATTAGACCGTTTTAGTCTTTATTTGATGTTCATCATGTAATGAGCATAATTTGCCGCGGACAGGGCTCGAACCTGAACACGTCTGCTTCGGAATCTGGTGCTCTGCCCACTGAACCACTTTTCCGCACATTACATAAAATTTTAGTTTATATATATATATATATATATATATATATATATATATATATATATATAGTCTTTTTTTCTTTTAGGTGAAGCTAACATGACATATATTTAGAGCCAAATTTCCAACTAACCGTCCAAAGTATGTCATTATTGAACATATACCACACCTGACGTTTTATTTAGATGAACATTTATAATTTAAAAAAAAATTTGTTGTGGTGGCGGTTATATCTATGATTATAATCAAGGTTGAGATCTTGATATAAACACCTGATCCATTCAGTATATACATTTGTCAGTATAAACCAAGATCTGTATAGTTTAGAAAAGGCAATTAATCCTGTAGATAGGTTTTATCCTTATTGGGAACACATCACTTACAGGACAGAATTGGCCAGGGACAAAGTTCGAATAGGTGCTCTTTCCATTAAGCCACTCTGTCAACTGGATGAATTGCCTTTTCTACACTTGACAATTCTTAATTTATACTGACAAATGTATGTACGTAATGGGTCAGGTGTTTATATCAAGATCGCAAACTTGATTAGAGTAATCCTGGGATTTCATTTGATTATGCGGGTTTTAACTAGTCGTCGGTTCAGATTAACTTCTATTTATTGTTTTAGGTTTATTGCGGGTTGATTTGTAAGTGCCTATGCGTATGTGTCTCTTTGTGTGTCTGTTTGCGGTTAGGAGTCATTATCATTGAATTGCAGACTGATGTTTAAGATTGGTCATTCTTGTGTTGTTGAATTAATGTTTGACCGATTTTCATTTTGTTGGCTGCTACCTTTGAGGATAGCGTCAAACAGGTTTCTTTCAATTACCATTTAGATGCGACTTACCGACCTCAATAATTGCACAGCGATTAAATCGAATCAAAAGGAGAACTTATCCAATGCAAAAGTCAACATCACATTCAACACACAGAACATCATGACGTTGGATGCAAAATATCAATTGTCATTTTTTTCCTTATAATTTGTAAGCTACAAATTCTTATGTTTGAGTGATGGCATATATGCTAAACGTACAAAAAATTAATTGATTATAAAATCTCAGCGAATTTGAAAAATTTCTTCATACTACACAAAGGGAAGTCCGAAATATTATATATATATATTAAACAACAAGCACCCGGCTTAAACATTTAAAAGTTTCACTTACATGATATTTCAACCGAATGGTCACTTGTCACCAAACTCGACAACAACTTACTATCATCCAGGCAATCCCGAAAATCCATTAGATTAGCCTCAACAGGCATTTGATCAGAATGAAGAATTAACAGCTGCGCAAACGTCATCACTAACATCGTTTAAAGTGGCAGAAATAGAACAACAATATAAGAGATCTACACTGTAATCCGCACACCTCGCTCTAATTCCATTTAAAAAAATAAAACTGAAGAACAAGGAAAAATCAAACATTGCATGCGTGAAATAGCATTTGTACACTTCATAGCCAACTTCAATCCATCAATACAAGAATGACCATATCTCAAACATCAGTATGAAATACAATGGGAATGACCGCTACATGCACAAACACACACACACACACAAGAAGACACATACGCATGTACACTTATTTACCAACCCCCGATAAACCGAAAAAACGATATAAAAGTCAATCTAAAAATCGCACAAATTGCCACCCACATCACCAAATGATAACTCAGGATTTGGATAAATGAATGATTATAAACAGTCGTTGAGTATATTCGAAATGAAACGGCCATTATCCACTTTGTTATTAAATTTTTTTTTCTTATCCTAATATATATATATATATATATATATATATATATATATATATATATATATATATGAGAGAGAGAGAGAGTCGAACGATAGTTTATTGTTTACTGAATATTGATTTGTGAGTGATTTTGAATGTGTGCTTGCGTACATGTTAGTTTTTCATGTATGCGTCATTTTTACTAGATATTAAAGTGCTGTTGACATCTTGCTATTCCTGTATCAGTGGTTTGAGTTTTATCCAGGCGTTTGCTTTGTTGGCTATTGCGTGTACGAATTTATTGTATTTTGATTCGATTTTTTCATGTGCTGTTTTCATCACTTTAGTAACTTTTCCAAGTGCTGATTGCAGTTTAAATCGCTAATCTTGTACAATTTCTATTACGGTAAATATGGTAGTGATGCTGTTTGCACAGCTTTTTTACTTCATATTGTCGCCAATTTCACTGATTTTTTTTGTGACGCTGTCCTTAAGAACGACAAGGTTTGCTCGAATAAAATTAAAATGTTGCTGGTTAGTGAGATTCATGGTCAGTCGATTAAATATATTGATGGTAGAATTTTATATTATTCTGGCTGGTTGCTAGCTGTTTCATATAAATGGAATCGTGTATGTACAATAATTTTACTTACATTAACAATTAACCACCACATTCTTTAGATAGGCATATGCCCACGGATATAATAAAACCTGTTGTGAAGGGTTGTGCATTTGGCAAGAAATCGGTGTTTATTCACTTTCAATACAATAATGAATAAGTAAAGAAGCGCATAAAAGGTTCATTGCGTTCAGCTTAGGAGTGTCATATTTTGCATCTGATTTAGGTTTGATTACTTCATCAACCAGACTTCTTCTTGTCTGTGTGAAATACAAAATTTCACGGAAATATGCATTACTCGTTATTTACAATTCTAACTGTACTTGTGGGCTATGCATATGCAGTAGAAGCTTGAATTCGCGCTTGTTGGAGAACATTCCAATTTTGTGTGCAAAATATATTTTTGTTTTACATACGTCTATATCTAAGCGTGTTATGACCTGTGAAAAATGCAGCTTACCAGCAATTAAAGTTAAGCCTAGAAATGTAAGCATGCTTCTCTATTTAGGGTCTATCGCAATAACTATATATTGCCAGAACTGTGAAAAGTAGAACAAATTCTTCTTGCACTAGCAATGCCACGGGTATTTCTAAGCTACATGCGCATAGAATTAGTTGATAAGATGGAGCGAAATACTTCTTTACAATTACAAACGTACTTTTAGAATTCATATCTGGGAATATATATATATATATATATATATATATATATATATATCAAAGCGTCTGATATACTGATGGCGCCAGGCCTAATTTAATCAATTTCGACGGTTAAGGACGTTGGATTCTGCTAATGAATTATATTTTTCTATTTTCAATATATATGATAATGCACAGACATGTAGATTCCTATATTTTGTAGGAAATTTTAAAATTTTCAACAGATCCTCGCATCTAACTGCCTAATTTTCTGCTTGCTGAAGGTTATCTTAATTATTTCATTAGGCAATTTTTCATTAAAATTCAATTTAACCGATGTGCACTTATTGAGACGGGTAGGTCGACTCTAATTTCTAATAGTGAAAACATTTTTTTGCATGCTCTGAAGTACAGATTGGACGTGGTCCGATTTTGACATCGATAAACGTTTCCAGGAAGGTGTAAATTAGCAAAGTTTTCCTCAGGTAGTCTAGCTTTTCTCCTACCTCATGTTCAGAGATGATATTCATGATTCGGTTTGCATGGTTTTTATTAAAGTTTCTCTAGTCAGGTTTTGGCACACTAGTGTTGTTCTGCATGTAATTTCAGCCGAAGTAAATTATCTAGGATTTAATAGTGTCCAACCAACATTTCCTTTTCAGGCGCATCAGTTGTTCAAAAAGGAATGTGTTGTCCTTCTCTACATTTAGTGAGAATGCGATATGTGGATTGGCTTAATTGTTTTTTCTTGATTTCAGCTGAGTCTGCTACTTCTGAGATGAACAATAATGGATCATCCACATACCTTATGTAATGTATAAATTAATCATATATGTTTTTCAGGCCCGCTTGATCAAAATAATACGTGTTTACATTATCCAGCAGAGTTGCAATTCAGCTTTCCACAGCTACACCATTTAACTTACGAAAATAATTACCATCAAATGCAAATTGTGCATTTTTTACATGCCACTAGGAGGACGTTGAAGTCAGTCATATATATGTATATGTATATGTATATGTATATGTATATGTATATGTATATGTATATGTATATGTATATGTATATGTATATGTATATGTATATGTATATGTATATGTATATGTATATGTATATGTATATGTATATGTATATGTATATGTATATGTATATGTATATGTATATGTATATGTATATGTATATGTATATGTATATGTATATGTATATGTATATGTATATGTATATGTATATGTATATGTATATGTATATGTATATGTATATTTATATGTATATATATATGTATATTTATATGTATATATATATATATATATATATATATATATATATATATATACGGAATGCCCATAAAACTCGTCAATCTGATCAAGGCCTACTATGCAGCCACCAAAGCCAGAGTCCGTGTTTACGGAGAAGAATCGGATGAATTCAGTCTGCACACAGGGGTTCGACAAGGATGTCCCTTGTCACCCATATTGTTCAATTATGCGGTTGACTGGATTCTGAGCAACGCGCTAACTGGGTTCCGAGGCGTTCAAGTATCAAATAACCTATGGCTGACGGATGTTGATTACGCAGACGATGTTGTTCTCCTTGCTGACAGCTTTGGGAGCATGCAGACCGTTTTGGATCAAGTGGCCCAGTTTTCATCAGCCGTTGGTCTAGAAATCAATGCCGACAAAACGAAAGCCTTCGCCATCGGTGTATCTTCATCTGATGAGCAGCTCACGGTGTACGACAGCCCAATCGAAACAGTCGACGATTTTACGTACCTTGGCTCAAAAATACTTCCAACTGGTCAAGCAAAGAATGAAGTCCGAACACGCATCGACCGTGCCAGACTTTCTTTCTTACAATTGAAGAACTCACTTTGGAGAAGAAGTGAAATCAGCCTCAAAACGAAAATCCAAGTCTACCAGGCTACTGTTCGCCCTGTGCTACTGTATGGCTGTGAGACTTGGCCATTACGTTCTGAGGACGCCAAAAAGCTTGAAGTATTCGACCATTGGTGCCTCAGGTACATCACAAAGACAAAATGGATGGACCGGAAGTCGAACGCATCTGTTCGTCACCAATGCGGTGACATCATGCAACTATTCGTCTGGATCCAACATCGTCGACTTCAATGGTTCGGGCACGTACTACGCAAACCAGAAGACGAACTGGTACCGCAGGTGATGAACCCAGGTCAATGTGCAAACTGGCGCCGCCGCCGAGGTGGGCAACTGAAGACATGGCTTGCAACAATCAAATCGGACGTGGAACTCCTTGGTTTACGCAATGTTTATGGTCCACGTCACTGGGAGCGTCATTGGCCCTCTTTATGTTCCGAAATGGCTGCCAACCGCCCGGCATGGAGAGGTATAATCCGGGATATCAATGGAGCCGGCTTATCCTCCAAAAGGAGTCAGCCGCAGTAAAGTAAAAGTAAAGTAAAGTAAATATATATATATATATATATATATATATATATATATATATATCGAGCACCCCAAATTTGCGCAGTTAAGGACTGGAATCGATTGACATATGCCAGGTCTTGAAGCATATACTTTTGTTTAATAAACTGATAGGTAAGTGCTAAATATCGCGGTATTAATATGGCTATGTAAATTTACATCTCTGGGTTATCTCAATTTTAGCCATCTACGTATTTTCACGAAGAGCAGATAAATATTAAATTTATTAATAAATGTATTCTGCTTAAAACTAAATTGATAAACTCTAGTTAAAACTAACCCAACTTTATTATAGACCAGTTGCAGATAAAAATACAATCAGATCCAAATCAATTTGTAAAACACACATTTGATTTGAATGGAATTTTGCGTGCACAATATATATACAGTCAAAGTCGTAATGTTTTTGCATATATTGCTGCCCATATAGTGTTTATTCATTAAATTAATTAATTTTTGGGCGGCTAGCGGTGGAATTTATTTATATTTAGTTGATAATTTGATACAAACACTATTAATTTTAAAGTCGTAAAAAGATGGCAAAACCTTCGATAGTCACAGGTACTGACCACCTCTATAAATCATAAACACGGCATGGTGGTAAAAAGACTGAAAGAATCAAACAGCAATTTATTTATATTGGTGCGTCAAACTACAACCTAAATCTCACTGTCGTTGTCACTCATGAATTTTACTTGACAAATTTGATTTACACAATATCTATTCAGATAAAATCAAAGATTACTTTAGGCTTTTGCTTAATTTATATCTCATTATGAAGCTAAGAAATGTGCGAATTTAGATTACATTGAATACATGGAGTAATTTTTCACGTGTGTTATTTTCTGTCTGAAACATAACAACATTATTATAAACATTCACATGAAATAATTAAACGACATTATTTTATCGGGCAGTGATAACAATAAATATAATCACACTTGCGAAAATTATATAAACAACTGACCCATTAAGTACTTACATTCTATCAGTATGAACTAAAAATGTTATGGGGTAGAAAACACAATTCATCCAGAAGATCGGTTTCGTCCTTATTGGGAACTCTTCACGAACTGACCTGACGTTGCTATGAACAGGGCTCGAACCTTGGCACATCTGCTTCGGAATCTGCTGTTCTAACCACTGAGCCACCATGCCGCACACTACACATAATTTTCAGTCATATAATAACTAATGTAATTCGGTTAGTTTGTTTCTCTTTAATGTGCAGCTCATATGGCATCCATTTAGACCCAAAGCTCCAATGAATTGCCTTTTCTAAACTATAAAATTCTTATCTTTAACTGACAAAATGTAAGTACCCAATGGGTTAGGTGTTTATATCAAGTTCGCAAACTTGATTATAGTAAGTGTTATCACCGCCCGCGCAAACAATGTTCGTCTAATTATATAAATGTACATTTGATAACAATTCCCCATTTAGCGTGGTGTCTAAATGGATGTCATATGAGTTGCTCCTAAAAGAGAAAAAAGCTTACCGAGTTATATTAATTAGAATATGCCTGAAAATTGTGCGGCAGGGTGTCTCAATGGTCAGAGCACCAAATTCCGAAGCGGACGCGCCCAGGTTCAAGCCCTGTTTGCGGCAAATTCTGGTCAGTACGTGATAAGTTCCCAATAAGCACGAAACCGATCTACTAGATGAATTTTCTTTACTACACTATACAATTCTTAATTTGTACTGAGAAAATATAAGTATTTAATAGGTGAGGTGTTTATATCAAGATCGCCACCTGTATTATAGTATATTTTATCACTGCTCGCGCACCCATATGGGCAGCAAGATAGGAAAAATCATTACAATCTTGATTGTATATAAATTGTGCTCGCAACATTACACTCAAAATAAATGTGTGTCACAATTTAAATTATATATATATATATATATATATATATATATAAAGTTGGATTAGTTTTAACTGAAGTTAATCAATTAAATTTTAACTAAAATAAAATTATTAATAAATTTCATATTTATGTGCTCTTGGAGAAAATATGTGAATGGCGAAAATTTAGACAACCCCGAGTAGTAAATTTACATAGACGGATTAAAAGGAAATGCATATATATATATATATATGTATATAATATTATATATATATATAAAGCTCCATTTTTTTCCATATTTTTATTAAAGGAAATCCTTTGAAATACTTGAAAATGTTAAAATCGTAATCAAAAACTGGAAAGCATTCTCAGTACCGAAGTTATACAGAAAATGTAAACATTTGACAGCCAAATGAATATGAAAATATCATTAAGATACCCATAGTGACGTTTGCTTAATTTTATCAAATTCCCATCTGCTACATATACCACTAAATTCATGTGAATTTTATATAATTTTAATTATAAACACGCTTCAATACGTTCCAGTATGACGAGTTTAAATTAAAATGATTAATAAAAAAGGAAACCTTTTAACAGTGACAAAAATCGAATTTTAACAATAACCTAAAGTGTTGAACTGCAACGGAAATCTGTCCATCACATTAAAACAGCATAATGCTTATTAATTATTTTTACTTAAATTACTTAGTCTATGTTTAATTTCCATTTATCTGTTTCCTAACTGCACTCGTCAACTTTACAACCTTGATATAGCATATGCCGATTTTGACGTTAATGAATCAATGAGTTTCCACATTTATATATCTTGTTGTGATAACTCTTATAAATTTGTCATAAAATCTCTCATTTTTCCAAAAACACACTGAACATCCTAGCAATGAATTGCACAAATTTGGACTCTTATATATCTCGTTATGAAAAACTGCTTTACCAGGTGATGTATACGTAAATAACTCATAGGCAAGAATATGCTGGACTTTAAGCAATCAATTCAGATTATAGCGTTTTACAGATTTTGCCAACCCTATTACATTTTTCAATTAAAAATTCATTAATTTAGTAGGCTGTGAATAAAATTAATAACAAAATTATTTTGCGGATTGAAGGTAAACACAAATAAAAAAATTTGCCCATGGTACAACATAGCAATAATCTCGTAAGTCTCACGTACTTACGTGTTTTATCCAATCATGTTTTTTGTCAGAGTCCGGTATCAAACCGTGGAGTATACACACAACATAGCAATATCGAAATTTGGATCTCACCCTGGTTGTCACGAATACATTTAACATTTCTGGCTTGTCAAATGCACAATTTTTATTCAGTCGCAACAGTACTATCATTACATTTTTTCTAAACGGATTAAAGTTATTCAGTTAAACGATTCTTTAAAATAGGTTTTCGAGCTTGATAAAAAAACCAACCCCATTGTATTGAACCAGTTAAACAAAATAACAAAACTACCAACAGTCCCATGTATTGATGCATTTTTACATTCTATGATGAACAAAACAATACGACGGCAAACTGACTAGCGATGATTAAACCGCAATGAATATATATGGAAGTCAAAGTTAGATATGCGGCTCTCACCTCTAGTAGTCTCGCATGCATTTTAATTGACTGGAAATGTCGGCAGCACAATTTCTAGGCCGTCACGAGCATAAACTGATTTTAGCTTTAACTAAATCTATATAAGTTATACATTTAAGCCATCATTGATTGCGCGGCAAGTGGTGTCTTACTTAAATCAAGTTTTCGAGCCTAATATAGACTGTCGCGTCAGTACGTGTGACTGACTGCAATTTAGCTATGTTGCACAGTCACGACCATTAAAATTTTGCAGCTAGAAGATTAGTAGCAAAATTTTTACTCCAGCACAATTTACGTGAGGTTACTAGGAACGCGAGGCGTATTTCTAATTTTACTTACCTCATATATGCATTGCAGATTGATCAATGCTAGTCGGTTTGCATCGTGTTCTGATGATGGTCGTGGAAGTTCAGAACACGTTTGTACGTGTGACTGACAGCAGCCTTGCTTTTTTCTACGACTAGTAAAATACAATCTGATTTGTGCTTATATCAAGTTCGCAAACTTGATTTAAATATTATATATGAGGAATGGTAAATCTTAAATTCAGCTCTCGTTTTATGTGACATGAGATATTACATCAGAGAGATATTACAGAGAAATTACATGACCGGAATTTCAGATGCACATTGCTTATACTGTCACGAACTCAACTCGTGTGCAACCTTTGCTAAAAAATATAATATATCAAATCATGCGACATTTGAATAAACAGGTGATATCTACAGTTTTTCTAATCAAGTCTGTGGAATTGGGTTGAACAAACATCATATTCTCTTACATATAATCACAAAATATAGCAAAACACCCCCAGTTGCACGAAATTACGCGTTATGACAAAAGCTCTAAAACTTACTTTTCGCGAACAGATGAAATTCATTCAATATATGAGATAGGTATTTTTATTTAATTTTACATCAGACGTTTCAGTACGGAAATTTTCTAAATATTAAATAGTTTCTCTGCTGAATGGCTAGTCTGAATTTTTCATCTACTTTGCAAAATAACATAGAAAATGACGAATTTTGCAACAATATATGTAATAAGCCATCGATTTCAAGCTTTAGTAATTCCTATCTCAGTTTTAATTCGTGTAGTAAAAGCTAATGATCATATAAAGAAACGTTCTATCCCAGATATGAATTTTTTATGAAATTTTATTTTTGTACAATATCGATTTCGTATTTTCTTTAAACTAATTTGCCAGAAAAAAAGAAATAAACAATTAATTTTGTTAAAATGAAACAAAACTGTCTCCACCATAATACGGAGACAATAAATGTTCCAGTCTATAAAATTCAAATAATAAAGACATAAATTAAACTGTTTTGCAAGGGACCTGGAAAGCCCCATGGACATGTTGGTGTAAGGAAAAATTGTTTTTGTTTGCATAAATCCGAACGTCTTTTTATTGCACTTGACTCTAAATAAGGAAGAATAATCAGTCATACAGCTTTAGTTAAAATTGAAAAGCATTTTGTTGGTATTTGGCACTTTACATAAAACAAAAGTTTTTCTGTTATAAACGTACGGGAAAAACCAAACTTATTATACAATAATTAAGTAATCAAAGATTGCACGGTTGATCGCAACAATACTTTATAAAACGTTTGCGAGCTTGAAGTAAACACCAATTCAATTGTATTTAACCAGTCGTCTAAAAACATAGCAAAATTACCGCCAGTCGCACACACTGACACGTTTCAACCTTCCCTGGTCATCATCAGAATACGACGGGAAACTTCTAGTAGTCTCGCATAAATTGAACTTGACTGGAAATGTCGGCTGCTCAATTCAACTTAATTCAACGGAATTAGGTTTTTGGTATTGTGCACCTGGTAACAAATTAGTTCAAATATGACCAGAAGGATAAACGAAAGTCACTATGAACGGAAGGTGTAATCTCACGTACACATTCGTTTCGTGCTTACTGACGAATTATAAGTAGCAGCCGATAATACGTCCTATATTCAAAATTTTTTTTGGTGAGGAATTTTGGACAATTGGATGATATCTTTACAAATCACAAGTTGATGTAGTTATTGAGCTCTGACTAGGATGTTAAGTCAAGAACCTTGATGTGATATGTCATTGATCGTATTCTGCGGGAGTCACATCGAAAAGATAGTAGGTTTTACTAAAATAAAATGGAAAATAATAAGGCAAAATATTTTATTTCAATATTTACATTTACAAATGTGCATTATTTTAATTCGGCCTATTTTTGAATACGCCTATTAAACACCAATTATGATTAAAAAGGGCCACCTAACACGTCAAAAGCTGTAGAAAATAAGAGATGTGAACTAGAGTTTTTCTTTAGCTCCTGGTAATTAAGAATGTAGGCTACAACTCTTCCATTACAGTATTTATATAATTTACACAAAAAGTCATTTCAATTGAATTTCTAGACGAGCTTCTACACGAATCCGGAACTGAGGTGTATTGGCAAACGTACTAGATCATGATTATTTTCAATTTCCTCGTCTATTTTAGTAAGCTTGCAGGTAAATTCGTTTCATTGTCTAAAATTTACAATATTTAAAAGAACAGCCTTATAAACCATAGTGATATCAAATACACAAGTTGTAGCCTACTAACCTAGATGTTTACCTGATTCTCGGGTAGCGTTCCGATTTGTTTGCATCCTCTATCTTCCTGATTTTGCCATATATTTCAATCTCCGGGTAAGGAGATGTTGTTCGATACATTGTAACACGTGGCTCCGCGTTACAACCCAATGATGTTCGATTTTGACAAATATGGTGCTCTTTAAGGTCAAATAATATAACTCGTTTCTTACACAATATTTCTCTTAACTGTGATTTTAGAAACAATCTCTGTTAGATTCAAGCAGTTTTAATTTAGATTTCTTGAACTGCAAATTTATTTGTAATTAATAGGGTTGTTTATTAAATATACACACCCGCGCGCGATACGCATGGAACATGCGGTGGATTATTGTGTCACAGTGGATTTATTTCGCTCAGTTGGATTATTCGCAGTTTACGCAAGGGATTTACTGTTCGCATTTAACTATGCCTATCCGAATTTCAGAGAACAATGGATTATTATAATGACATAAGTTAAAAACATAGCAAACAGTGAACTAATTATTTGTGAATTTTTGTCATTGAAGTCTTTACACGAATTTTATCCATTTATTTTCAGTGACAACTTTTAACAGTGACTATGTTCATATCATCATGTATTTTCAATCGGTTGCATATATTCATTTCAATTCAGACATTTGTGAAAGAATAATTGCTTGTGTGTAAGACATGCAACTTTATAAACAGCGTTCATTTTGCTACCGTCTAGTGCATGGACAATTTTGTTTAACTGTGACTTGTGCATAAGACATTCAACTTTGTGAACAATGTTCTTACTTTTTGCCGTCTAGAGTACGGACAATTTAGTTTGACTGTGACTGGTGTTTAAGACATTCATTTGTGTTAAAATTTAATTTTATTGCCGTCTAGAGCACGGTCAATTTGGACTACTTATGATTCCATACGCGGTGTTTTTTACAATACATATGTGATCATTCACATTAGTCTTCTCTCATCACTCATCGGGAAAAAGCCGGGGATTAATCATGTGCACGGATCTCCACAGCCGCTACCAAACCAATGTAGGGAATAATTAATCTCGCAAAAGTCTCCTACATAAAAGGTACCCCGGTTCGTCGAACTCACAGCCAGCAAAGAATTAATAAACATCTAGATTTTGAGAAATTCAAGCACTTTGGATGAATGCCACGAAGGAAAGTAAATTCTAAGACACATAACACAGAAAAACGCCCTCTCGAGATTACAATGCTCGAAGACAGCCGCACGATGACGGGTGAGGATGATGTTACACTGCAATCTATTCTCGACAACCCTCATACGCATAAGGTGAGGTCCAGTTCAGGAAATGCAGGAAGCCCAGTGGTGAGCGCAGCAACAGGCCGCACCAACAAATGGAAACAGTGTAAAATATGCCAATTCGATCCAGACTACCTTGACGAGTGGGTCCAATATAACAGACGAGGGCTCAATATTTTTGAGGGCTTGGGAGACGATCCAAATGTCTTTCAGGCGCGGACTCAAAGATATACTGCATCAATACACTGAGGGCACATGTGCGCAGCCATGGCAGAGCCTGCAACGTGCCGTCAAGCAGCGTTTGACACCAGATCGAGAAGACAGGCTTACAGAATTAATGAGCCAGATGTCCCTAGGTAGCCGCACGCCTTCTGAGCTATTTAGGGAGATGGAGCAGAAAGCCTTGGAATTCAACCTGCCCAAGGAAATCGTAATGCGACTTTTCATACAGAATCTCCCGCCGGCACTACAAGAGATGGCCACGTTCCTGCGCGAATCCCTCGAAGTACAAGACGACGTTCTGCCGGCACGTCTAGACAAGTGGTGGAAGAAACACCACTACAGCTCACCTGCCCAAGAGAAAGGCCACATCACCTCAAGACTGTTCGAATCACAACCCACCGCATCATCAGCCGGAACAAATGTCACGAATGAACGCCTCATCAGCCTGCTCGAGAACCTCACCGTCAGGCCAAATTTGGCCTCAGTCGATGCCGTCCATAATAGACGCAACCAGAGCAGGCGTGACCAGTGTCGACCACCGTCCAGGAATAGCGCCAGGAGGTCGACGTCGAGAGACCGGGCCACAGTGCCACAGTTACCAGCGGAGTGGTGTCCGAATCACCGCAGCTATGGCCACTCTGTTATGTCCACCTAAGTTGGATGGTCCACGTACATGTATGTCGTCAGTGTTTATTATTAGCGTATCGTCCAGACGAGCCTTAATTATGCCTAATTCTGCAGTTAAATTATTCATTTGAGAAGTCAATGCCTGAATCAACGTTTCCAACCCATCAGAAGACATTTTAAATGTACCACAAATGCTTTATTTTTACTCAATTATATATAGAATTTTGCTCGCACAACGAGCATCGATGTAATAAAACAAATTTACACATATTAATTAGTTTATGTCTCACTTCAGCCTCGAAGTCCGCTTTAATCATTGGGTTGAATGCTTCATTCTTATACGGGCGCTTCTGCGATGAATTTCTGTTGAAATAATGTTTGCCCTAGATAAGACCCTTTGTTCATTATTTGTCTTAAAGGTGGCTATTGCCACACACTCCACACGTTATTGCCTCAGAAACGGCTGCACATTCCCGCGCAAAGACTCGACGTTCAAGTGGGCGCAGTCACCCTCAAAAACTCAGGAGGATCCACCCATGGAAGGTTCGGCAAACTGCTGGGGTCAGCCTCCTCGGTGGCAGTAGAGGCTGAGCACCCCAAGATCGTTGGCCGCTCCACGAATGATGGCTCGAAGCACGTTGCTTTCGCGGTAGAGAGCAATCAAACTATTGAATTTACAGCGTCGGCTCTAGTCAAGTCATGCTTTAAACGCCCAAATGCCAGCAACCAGTTTCATCGTCAGTTGCCACTATCAACATATTTTCTCATCCGTGACGCAACCTGTGGCGAATTATTTCTCATAGACACTGGATCAGATGTAAGCTTACTACGCCACAATTATTTCGAACCCACCCACCCAGTCGACACCAGCAGTCTGACCTGCGCCAATGGCTCCAACATAGCGACGTTTGGGGTACGAGTACACACAATCTCGTTCCCCAACTCAAAAAGATGATTCAATTATCCTTTCATCATTGCCAACACGACAAGAAACATCATTGGACGAGACTTTCTCGAACACTTCGACCTAACCATTCGTCCAAGAACACGAGAGATACGCACTGCAGACAATCAGTTGCTTACATCAGCGCTAAAACATACGACTCGCGCCGAAGCAGTCTCATTTATACAGCTTATTCCTCCAGTTCCTCATGTACCGCAACTGGACGATGTTCTGAAACGTCATGAAGAAATTTTCAAACCTATCTCCTTCATGCCCGATCTCAAGAGGAAGCGTGCCATCACAGCCCATCGTATCATCTTGTCGAAACCACTTCCACATCCTCCACGAGCACTTCCATTGTCACCACACAAACATAAGGGCGCCGAGCAAGAATTCGCCATGTTAAGTCAACAAGGCATCTGTACACGATCCAGCTCACCTTTTGCGTCGCCTGTGGTAGTAGTATCAAAGAGTGAAGCAGAAACACTCAGGGTGTGCGGGGATTATCGTATTCTGAATTCTTGCGCACAGTCTGATTCGTACATCCTGCCAAATCAAGCTGACCTACTCAGATCTACTATCGGTCATGCTGTGTATTCAAAACTTGACCTAGTTAAAGCCTACTATCAAGTACCGATGGACAAAGACTCAGTATCAAATAATGGCACGCACAAATATTACTATATTCCTTTCTGTCTCAAGAATGCTTCGCAAACATTCCAACGCCTTTTGGACGAAGTACTAGATGGTCTACCATTTGTAATTCCATATCTAGACGACAACCTGGTATTCTCCAATTCAATGTCCGAACATATACAACATATTGAGATCCTGCTCACACGTCTAGCAGACTATGGCCTCCGACTTCATGGCAACAAATGCGTCTTTGCACAGAAATCAATTGAATACCTCGGTCATCAAATTTCCGAAGAAGGCATGATACCTATACCTACTAAGGTTTGTGCTATTCAAGATCTACAGCCTCCAACCACCGTTCGTGCATTAAGACAATTCTCGGGCAAGATGAACTACTATTCTCTATTTGTACCCTGCCTTGCCAAGGTTCTGGCACCTCTTCACAAATATCTCGTGCCAGAAAGCCGTTTAGTCAAGAAATCACAACCGATTCAGCTCAACGTGGACAACATATAGGCTTACGAGGATGCCAAAAGGGCTCTATGCAAAGCGACCATGCTACATTCCTCGGATTGGTCTCAACCTTTTGAATTGATAACTGACGCATCCGACGTTGCCATGGGCCAGTACTTCAACAATTCATCAATGGCATAAACCAACCTATTGCTTTCTATTTACAAAAACTACAACCTCGCGAGACGCGATATGATGCATTAGAAAACGAGTTACTCGCAATCTACCGGTCGATCCTACACTTCCACACCTATCTGGATGGCCGAAAGTTCAAGATCTACACAGACCATCTTCCTCTACTTCCGATGCTCAGAGGAAAGAAAGAGTATTTATATTCACGACGTGTCAACTCACAACTTACACGAATACACGAGTATGAATATGAAGTCACTCATGTCAAAGGATCAGAAAATGTGGTCGCAGACTCCCTAAGCCGTCCTGCAGATCTTTGTGCCTCAATATTGTGTCCTTCACCTATAAGCACTCAGGAATTGCAAGCAGCTCAGCAAGATGATCCATCACTTTGTACATTTGACGTCAATCGCCTGAAAAAAATTGATTATGACGGAAATCTGCTGCAGTGTGAAATTACTGGCGTGGGCCCTCGGCCGTTAATACCTGAAAAACTCCGTCACAAGATCTTCGAAGTCTACCATTTAATGAGCGACCCATCTGGCGAAGCATCAGGGGAAATTCTATCCAGAACGTATTTTTGGCCTGACATGCGACGAGATATTAAGATGTGGTCAAAACAATGTCTAGAATGTCAGAAATGCAAAGTGACGAGACACACCAAAACGGCGCCACAAGTCATTCAAGTGCCCAAAGTCCGGTTTACGCACATCCACGTTGATCTGGTAACCTTACCTTCCGTGAACAATATGCGATATCTACTGTTAATACGGGATCGCACCACCCGATGGTATGAGGCCATACCACTGCCAGACATGAAGCAAGAAACTGTCAGTTATGCTTTAGAGCTCAATTGGTTCGCTCGGTTCGGTGCTCCAGCTGAAGTGACAACCGATCGTGGCGCACAGTTCCTCGGCGAAGAGTTCGCAGCCCTACTGCAATACTATGGTGTCAAACACTCCGTGACCGCGGCTCGCAATCCGAGAGCAAATGGTTTCGTCGAAAGGCCACACCGAGAACTGAAAGCGGCGCTCAAGGCTAGCCCAGAAGAAAATTGGCTTGCGGCTTTACCGAAAGTACTCCTATCAATGCGTACAAGACCTCGTGAGCCGATCAAATGTAGTTCCGCTGAAATGGTATTTGGCGAATGTCTACGGCTGCCTGGCGAACTAGTCCGATCACGCTCTGAAACTGCATTAACGATGAACGATCCGACATTTCTGTTTCCACTTCGCAGTTTTCTACAATATAACGCTCAGAATCGGCCGATCTGTCCTACACGTCAGCAACATGGTCCAATTTATAAACGCAAAGATTTTGATAGCTGCAAATGGTTCTTCGTCAACAACGATATGGATAACAGGATTCTAGCCAAACCGAAGCGCGGTCCTTATTGTGTGTTAGATCGACGTCAGAATTACATCATTTTGGAGATTAATTGGCAAAGCTGAATCTGTCTCCAAACACAGACTATCAAGCAGTTTTAATTGAGATTTCTTGAACTGCAAATTTATTTGTAATTAATAGGGTTGTTTATTAAATATACACACCCGCGCGCGATACGCATGGAACATGCGGTGGATTATTGTGTCACAGTGGATTTATTTCGCTCAGTTGGATTATTCGCAGTTTACGCGAGGGATTTACTGTTCACATTTAACTATGCCTATCCGAATTTCAGAGAACAATGGATTATTATAATGACATAAGTTAAAAACATAGCAAACAGTGAACTAATTATTTGTGAATTTTTGTCATTGAAGTCTTTACACGAATTTTATCCATTTATTTTCAGTGACAACTTTTAACAGTGACTATGTTCATATCATCATGTATTTTCAATCGGTTGCATATATTCATTTCAATTCAGACATTTGTGAAAGAATAATTGCTTGTGTGTAAGATATGCAACTTTATAAACAGCGTTCATTTTGCTACCGTCTAGTGCATGGACAATTTTGTTTAACTGTGACTTGTGCATAAGACATTCAACTTTGTGAACAATGTTCTTACTTTTTGCCGTCTAGAGTACGGACAATTTAGTTTGACTGTGACTGGTGTTTAAGACATTCATTTGTGTTAAAATTTAATTTTATTGCCGTCTAGAGCACGGTCAATTTGGACTACTTATGATTTCATACGCGGTGTTATTTACAATACATTTGTGATCATTCGCATTAGTCTTCTCTCATCACCCATCGGGAAAAAGCCGGGGATTAATCATGTGCACGGATCTCCACAGCCGCTACCAAACCAATGTAGGGAATAATTAATCTCGCAAAAGTCCCCTACAACAATATCAATATAATAATAATAATTTTGACTCCGCAAATTTCGGCTGCTGCTTTCAGCAGAATTTTTCGAAGTACAGCTCATCCAAAAAACGATTTGACAATCATTAAATCCAGTGGTAAAGTTAAATTAAGCAGTTTCATTTCATTGATGAATCTCTTAATCATAACTCTCTTTTTACAAAAAAGTGTTTGCCTGGTAGGCATGTGTATACTCATCGAAATGAAATTGGAGTAATGTAAAAGCACATACTGACAACTCACTACATAAGCGTACATATGGAAGCATATATAATAATACACGATTTGGCATCAAAGGTCAACTGGCCCGATCATTGAAATAAAAAATCAAGGATAGGATATTTGGAGGTGAATGGAATAGTGACTATCAAAGTATATAATAGCAGGTGGAAGGAGTTGATGAAGAGAAAAGTTATCATTAACATCAAGATAGTTCAATCTGGTGAAAAAAATGCAAACGAAGTTTCATTTGACTAGACAAGATCAATTGGAGTTAGTCCATGAAGTGTCAGAGCATCAAAGTGGAAAAGATGAGTTCAAGTGTGTGATCGAAAATGATGGCGGACCGGAGGCAGACGTCGACCGATGGAGTCCTTTGTCGTGGAGATTGAAATGATGGAGCGTACCATAGACCTGGATCGAGTCTACTAAATTGAAGCAAGTGAGTCTTGCAGGGGTCGCAGGCGTCCGTTGAACGAGGTTGTGATTGAAGCGAATCGTTGGTGGATCGGTAGGGCTGTTGAGTTTCCGGTCATCCGCTGAAACAAGAAAGAAAAGAATTGGATGAGCAAAACGTAGAACAAGTATCCACAACGTGGATATGATGGGGTCAGGAATGGGCTGAAAAGTGGTATCAGTGAGTCGAGAAGGAAAGATTAAGACCAGAGAGGTAAAGTGGAAGATTAGATGGCTGCCTGAGGGATTTCGCCCTCCGAAGTTAGTAAAGAGGATAGCCTTGGGTGAAGTAAATGTTATGGATTGAGAAGGAACCAGTTTCGTTTCCAATCGGTCGTATCACAAAGAAGTTTGTTGAAGAAGTACTGATGGGCTGCCTTTTTGGATTCGTGCTGGGGTAGGAGCTTTATGTCTGTGGGAAGAGCGTTGAAGACATTAGTGGCTTTGGAGAAGAGATAGATTTTTTTTAAATATGGTGGGGGTATGGTTGGTTTGGATAGAAGAGTTACTAGAACGTGTGGCATAGTGGTGGCTGGGGTGGGCAAAGTTGGAGAGTGGTAAGCAAGTTGTGATCTTGTGGATAAAAGAAATGACGCGAAGGTGACTGGTGAACCAAAGCGGAAGAAGGTTTGGCAGGAGAAGGCGTTCCCTATAGTTTTGGCATTTCGGGAAGACTCGCTTTAGAAATCTGGAGGATACCTGTTCAATAGTAAAGAAGGAGGCGAGGGTGAGAGGTCATTAGAATTCGCTGGCGTAGGAAATGAGGGGCAGAACGTAGACCTTGAATAACGTGAGTTGGAGAATGGGGTTGTTAGTCTTAAAGCATATCAGAAGGGCCCATTTGAAGAGTTTGGAAGTAGTGTGCGTAAGGTGTGGGGAGAAGTCTAGGGATTTTGAAAAATGAATGCCAAGATGTTTGGCCGAATCTATTATTTCTATGTCGAGGGGATAATTTGCAACCGGGATAGAGCAGAATGGATCAGAGGAGAGTTTCATTAGACGAGTCTTGGTGGGATTTAATTTGAGACGGATTCTGCTGATCTGGGAGTGGAGCGAGGATAGGAGCTCCGATATAAGGGGTAAGGAGGGGTTGGATGCTGTGGGGTTACTGAATACGATAACCATGTCAGCCGCATATTTGAACAGCTTGAAAAGGTTGTCTTCTACCTGTATTTGCGCGAGTGTAAGGTTGAAGAGAATAGGACCAAATACGGAGCCCTGGGGAACACAAGATTGGATAAGGGCTGGCCTCGAGTGACTTTTGCCGACTTTTACAGTCGCGCATCGGTTTCGGAGATAGTAACTGATAAGATTGAGAACGTTTCCACAAATACCGCTTCTCAGTAAGGCGGGTTCAATTGCTGAAAATGACAGCGAGTCAAAAGCCTTGGATATATCCAGAAAGAGGAGAGTGCACTCAAGAACTTTAGAGAAGGAGGAGTAGCAATGTCTAAGAACAATAACTAAGTTGGTGGAAGAGGAGCGGACATTCAAAAAACCATGTTGATCATCGAGGACATAGAAGTTTTCCTGAGACTTAATGAAGGGGTAGATTAGGTTGTATAAGACCCTGTCGAAGATTTTGGTGAAAGAAGGGACGATATTAATGGGGTGGAGATCTTTAAATGAGGAGATCGACGAAGTGCTATTTTTAGGGATAGGAGAGATCGTCGAGTTAAGCCAGGCCGGTGGAAGATAGGTGGTTTCGAGACAATGGTTAAAAACATCTGCAATCAGAGAAAAGACGTTCCAGCCAAGAAGTGCAATCATGCTGACCAAGACACCATATTGATCAAATTGGTGTTTAGATTTAATGTATTTAATTGCTTTGACGACGTAAGCCGGTGAGACGTTGAACCAGCGTAGGTTCTCGGTGTCTCAATTGTCTAACATCTCAGCAGGCGGAGTGGGAGTGGAAAAAGAGTCGAGGAGGTAAGTCAAATAATCGTTGGCGAAGCAGGAGTCGTCTGACTGAGAGAAGTTAATATACGAGGTACTGGGCTTATGCAGCAATTGGTGTTTGATGAAAGCGAACTTTGCCCGGGGTTAGGAGCTGAGCGGATGCGTCTTTCGATGTAGAGTGCTTGTTTGTTGATAACCTGTATAATGTGCTTATCGATACGTCGCAGTGCGAGGGCGCTAACAAGTGACGATGTGCGAAGTCGAGAGTTGCGTGCGAGGTTGTCACGTGCCTTAAGCAGAGTGTTCAAATTATTGGTCGCGTGTATGTGTTAAATAGAAGTGGCGGAGTTAAAGTGGGAGGATAGGATGTTATGGACTTCGGAAAAAGAATGAGGAGAGATTGATTGGGAGAAAGAGGTCTCTCCAGTTAACGGCGTCACAGAGTAGAAGGAACTCTTTCCAGTTGGTGAATCGCCTGAATGATTGGGTGTATTCTCTAGGGGTAAAAGATAAGAGAGGAATGAAGAAGAAAACCTGACAGTGATCAAGATTAGGAAAGATCTCCCGAGAATGAGCATCAGTCATCTCTTTGTTGGAGAGGACACAGTCCAGTTGGTTGTTCCCTCGGGTAGGAAATTGTACGAATTGGTTTAACAGGTTTTCCGCGAAGAGTCGAAACAGTGGGTGACTTTCGGAAGTTAGACTTTGCCAGTTAACCATGGGGAAGTTAAGGTCACCCACAACGACGTACCGATCGGAGTGCAGAGAGAAAAAAGTAGATAGAAGTTGAGCCCCGCGAGTGTCGTCGAGGATTGATGGGTTAGGGGGTCTGTAGACAACACAGGTAGATATGCTTTGGTTATGGATTTGTAGCTGAAACGAGAAAAATTACAATCCTTGAGAGTTCGATGTCGACAAACGTTTGGACATGAGAAGGAATCGGACATAAGCAGCTGGCTCACCCCCACGACCGACAATTCTGTCACTAAGAAGGAACGTGTAACAGTGAATGAAGAAAAGGTCATCACAGTGGATATATGGGGACAGCCAAGTTTCAACAAGAAAGCATATGTCTAGCTCGTTAGAGGCTACAAAGCTCGTAAATGATTGATTTTTGGCGTAAGTGATCTGCAATTGATGAGAATTGCCGAGATTGCTCTTTGAGAGGGATGGTCAGATTGGGGAGGAGAAGCGTGCGGGGCTTTAAGCTGGCGGGCGAAGGGACATCGAGGGCTGATGAGGGTGACTTACCGCTCGTTGACGAAGATGGGTTGGTCAGCGTCGATCTGGATCTCTTTTGTCCCACGTTTGTCGGGTGGGTGAGGTAATTGGAGGGTTTGAAAGCAAAAGAGAGGCGAGATATCGGGGCTCGAGAGGGCGCTCTGAAGCGGCGTTGATAGGATTAGCGGGGACAGAGACTGATTAGG